>JANIWI010000049.1:0-98232 GCA_030705115.1 Suzukiozyma pseudoglaebosa | reverse complement strand
TGTATTCAGCAAATATCATGGTTTACTAAGTTTCTGAATTCAGTAATATTTAAAATTAGAAGTCTAGATTGTTTGAAAAATCTTATGAATGAAAATATTTGTTATCAATATTTTAAATCCAAATTTTGTTTGCCAAGTAATTGAGGTAAGATATAATCCCTTACTGGTTCAAAAGTTTCAAAATAATAGTGATGTCACAAACAGACACAAAATTAACTTACCGTTCCCATTACCACTGAGGCAAATAATATTTAGTAAAGTAAGAGACCTAAAACATTTGACTCCTAGTCAATATATTAAAACCATCTATTCTGTTACAATCCGTAAAACAAACCTAAATTAAGTCCAATTCAAGCTTAATTGAAGCTTATGTTTCTGTGATTTACTGCCCCGGATATTTTTTAAAGCTCAAAAATTATTTGAGGCATATCAACAGTGTCAACTTGTAGTATTGAATAAATTTCTATGATCATCAATGAATCTCGGGCACTTATTTTTGCCTTATTAAATCAATTTAAGTAGTCACATTTGGTATATTTTTTAAACTGAATTTAAAACCATAAAGAGCAACGAACAATGACATCTATAAAAAATTGTGAATAAGCTTAGTATCTATTTTCTTTGATCATGGATACTTATTCGGTCTCCATATGTTGATAAATTACTATCATATACTTGTCTCGTCAAAAAATAAATTACGGTTGCACATTCAACTGTAAGAAGATTTATTCATTAGTACATATCAAGTAGTTACATTTACAAACCAAATTATTATTTATTGGAATGAGAGGTTTAACAGGGTTTCAAAACTTACAATAATTAGATAAGTAATATAAAATAACCTATAGAACAATTTGATGCTTGCTTGTTCATTATTAAAAGTAGTAGTCAAGGATTGTTTACCATCAGTATACGATGAAACCTTCTTTGTTCCCATTTTTCAAGTCATTATTACATCAACTGACGACATTGTCGGTTGAAAAAAGCTGTAATTATTAAACACAAAATGATGCTACCAGATGGTTTTCATGGAAAGCATATATGTGCAGTACAAATTTGGTATTACTGAATAATGGACACATTTCATGTTACTTGGATACAAGTCTTGAGGTAGTAGTGTATTGAGCATTATTTAATTTATTAACAAAAATTAAAAAGCCAGATTTTCCAGCTTTACCAATAATTGACTTTTCATAAGTAGTGGTTTACAATGCAAGTATCTCAAAAAAAAGATCGATTAAAAAAGGAAACGCTAGTAATTTGTAGATTCCAAGTATCAAAAAAGTTATAATTCCAAATAGATGTAATTAGCCAGCCATAAATCTTTTTTTCTAATTATTATTATTGTCTAATCTACTTGCTCATTTGTAAGTTCAAGTACAAGTAATGTATGTGGATGATATTTTTATGCGACATTTTCAGCATTTACCAGGAAGACATTTGTCTCTTACTTGATCCATTCTAGAGTATAGGAATTGGAGAATTGGAAAAAGATCCTTGCTATTCATCAGTAGGACTTCTATACAAATATAAATATAAATATGTGTTTCAATTTTTGTTTCTGTTCACTTCTTATGTATATACTTCTAACAATTTAGTAATATAAGTAAGAATTAAAATTAAGCGAGATGCAGCATCTATGTTCTCTTCTACAATGTATCTTTAATATATAGTAAACCAAATTTTGAATAAACTTAACAGTATTTTAAACGAGTTTAATCCTTTGTACCCTTATCCTGCAACATATGTAAAGTAATAGTCAAATCTTACCTTTACGTAAGTGAAGATAAAATAAATAACATGGTTATTAACATGATTATCTGAATACTATCTAAACTAGTTGATAAAAAAAATTGAACTTTGAACTCTCTCAGAAATAGTAGAGACATATATTCATAAGCGAACAATTAATAAAATAGAAAGCTCGTGATAAAGGTAAACCATATTGCATTTATTTAATGATAAATTCTTATTTCTTGCGGCTAATATTAACCATTTCTCAGACTCTTTTTTTGACCCTTTTACTATGAAATCACTATTCAAAATAATAATCATTAAAAATGTGTAAAGTCTATAATTCTTAGATTGAAAATGAATAATATTTAGATGAGTTTAGTATCTATACTCTAAACAAATGGCTATTCAGGAGTTACCTTTCTAAGTTTAATTCAAGAATTGCTAAGGCACGCTTTGATATGAGACGTTTAATTGAAGATGATCTGTTCAGATTATACCGAAAACTAAATTTCCTTTTAATAATATGTGAATTCCTTGGGTTTCCTTTCAATACCTTTCTATTTTCATTACCTTTTTTTACAAAAGTTCTATTTTCCGTTTCCTTATTTACGATTCTGTTGTGCGTATGCATGTAACAATATCAAGGCTAAAAGTAGAAAACTAACAAATTAAAATAGTCAAATTCTTAACAAAAGAAGAGAAAAAAGTTTATGAATGGTAGGCATGCATGGAAAAGGTTCAGTTTATTATTGCTTTATTAGGATTATTCAATAGATATCAAAGATATTAAGTTTATTTTAACACATTTTTATTCTCAATCAAAGCTGAAAAATCTTACTATTACATTATTACTATTAATATTTTTTTTGAAGTAGATGGTCCTAAAAAGATTATGTACCAATTAATCAAAAAAGCGTATGGTAATATTCTATTTAAATGAGGCGCTTTTTCTTATAGTTCTTGGAGATAAGTCGATCGTGATTTACACATGTCCCAAGCGCAAAAAATTGTCCAAACTAGAGTTTATACATAAAATAGCCGTGGTGTAGTTATTTTGAGCATTATTATTGTCAATAAAAGAAGAAAAAATGAGAGTTAAGCAGCTACAGGCAATTCCATATTGAAAACAATATTTGTCTGAGAAAGGATTAAATTAAGAGACACGATTTTCTCAAAATAATCGGTTGAATCCAGATCTGGAATTTGTAGTTTCAGCTATGCTTTATGATTTCACTTTAATTTCCTCTTGATACTTAGTGGCATGTGAAATAAAAAAATTTGAAAATTTGAAAGGATGGTTAGAGTAAACATTAAAAAGAACATTGAATGCTTATTTAATCTGGTTGATTCGGCATTCCAATGAATCTCGATTCATTAGTATTCGCAAATTAATAAGTTTTCACTATACTTTTGATCAGTATTTCAAGATTCCGAAACATCAAATGATAATCAAATTGCTTGAAGAGAGATCTTTGAGATAAACCTTACTTAAGAAAATTGCACAGAAGTTACCTATGTGGTCTAACACAAGAATCATTCTTATCAAATGAGGTTTATAAGTCAATTAAATTCGTAGTCAAACTTGGTTTCTTTTATTTGCTGGTACATTCACAAAAACTTATTTGGAATGGAGTTTACCAGTATTATTGATGATAACAAATCTAGTATATAAGTCTGGTAAATTTGATAAAGTAATTCTTCAACTGAAAAGTTACGGCTTATGAAACATATCAAAATTTCAACAAGTAAAAGAGACTTTAGTATAAAATTGTGTTTTCACTTAAAAAAAACTACAAGTAAGCTTCAAAGGCTCACATGATCTTAAACAACTTTTCATTGGTTATTCTACGTTAAAGCCGAGAAGGAACTATACATTTAAAAGACCAATGAACATTTGAATGATAAAAAATAATGATGAAAAAATATAAAAACTTTAATGTCGGGGTTTGAATTTTACACAACCAGAAAAAATTTATTGTGTAAACAAATTATTTTTTTTGAATATTAGTTTATCAAAAAATTGTGTTGATGAACATGATTTTATAATACATATAAATGATTATTAAAAATTCAATTGAGGCAACATGCATAGATGATGTATCTATGGTTTAAATTGTTGTCCTCCTTATGTTTTATTATTGCTTAAACTTTATTGTTGGTTGAAAAGCACAGATTATTACTATTGGCAAGTATATTATTCATCCATTTACTTTTTCGCATCTATTTTATTATACAGTTGGTATTTGAAAAACTAGCCGCCCACGTCAAAAAGTCTGATTAAAATTATGTTTGTGTTTTAGGCGTTTATGTTGGGATATTCTGCATTAGTATATTATTCACAAATCTATTGGTTATAAATATATATATAAGAAATATCTACAAAATACTCCACCTCTGGATTTTCTACTTTTGGATATTTTTTGCAATTGAAGAACGCTTAAGTTAACAATGAACATAACAAGAAAGTTTAGGCTGCTTTTTATGTTTGTCTATTTTTCTTGTCCTCATTTGTTTAGTGAGTTTCAATACTTTTGTCAATACTTGAATTCAAAATATTTTACCTACAAGTTTTTTTGTGTCCAATCAAAAGGCTAGCCGGGTGTTGTCAACACGGATATGTTTATTGAAAGATAAGCATTTCCTTGGCAAAAATAACCGATTTGAATCCAAACAATTGGTTCTGCAACTCTTAATAAACTAAACAACCACTATGCTATTTTCATCCAATAATTGAACTGCTTAATAAATCTTCAAAGTCCATTATTCCTGCAAAGACTTTGCTTTCTCGATGATCTATCTCTATTTGAACATAATACTTCAATAGGTCAAATTCTATCAAAATAAAAACTACTATAGTGCACAGCTGTCAATAGAACCAATTGCATTTAGGCTTCTTGGCGAGTGTATAGTCTCTTAACATCAACTCTCTCCATTACAACAAAAGTCAATGGGTATCAGTACTATTACCAGTGAATCCCCACATGCACGCATGGGATTTGGATGGAAATTCTAGCCAGTTATGTTGATGCTCAAGTGAAAATTAGTAGTAACTCAATTGTTGACAAATGAAAATTTTTTTGGTGGGGGATTATGCACCTTACTTCAAAGATTTGCGATGGATTAGATAAAAAATTTCAAAACTCCCATTAATTTTAACAGTTATCGTTTGAAAGAAGATTTTTGCCGCTGTTTTATTCACTTATTTTATCTTGAATTTACAATGCTTTTGCATCGAAGTCACCTCAGCCCTAGAAATATGGCTTTTTATTATCTTTTTAATCTTCAACTATTGTAATATTTCTAAAAAATATTCGTAACTTAAATAATTTTATCTAAATAATCAGTATAATTAGAACCCCCATTTTGTTGCAAATGGCTAACAGTATGAGTTTTAAACCAATGAAAGTGACTCGGATATAAATGCAAAGTTGCTGCCTTATGCACGGTTTTTGAAGCCATATGTTTTATAAAAATTATCTCCATTATTTCTATCAATTATATAATACTACAAATACCTGCACTTTTAATATAAAACTAATAGAATTGTAACCTATTTTTGTAGAAGTTGAGAAACTTCCTAGATTTACTTAAGTATAGTTAACCATGAGATTAACTAGCTATTTAGTTTTTTTGACATTATGTCATAAAATTTTTGCTGGTTATACATCCAGTTATTCAGCTCGTCAACTTGATGCCTGTGTTGGTATGATTCATAGTGTTGCTGAATTCTGTGATGAAGAGGAAGATGCAACTTGTGCTTGTGAGAACTTGAATAACATTGCTACAGTTATGGGTTGTGGTGTTGCAAGTGGTGTTAAGTTACATGTTTACGCTTCATATTACGTGGAGTATTGTGGATTGTATTGTGATGTGTTTAATTTGAATGAGTCTTACCTTTTGACTGCTTTGGATTATTATAATGAAAATGCAGTATCTGTAACAGACATTCCAAATTTCAATGCCTCAATTCCAGTGGATGTTCCAATTATAATCGATTCAGAATTTAGATCTCATTATGCCAGAGCTTATGAAAAATATTTGGGTAACTATACCACTTCAGCATTTTATTCTTATGGTGTATTGGGTTATTGGGCTGTTATTATGATAATTTCGTCCATTGCTAATTGGTCAATGGTTTTATTTCCTACCATGGTGTTCAAATTAACTGGACCAATAGTAAATTCTTGGAGAAAATATGTAACCATTCCAGCATTACATAAAAAGAAAGATCAAGCTAAATATCTCTATGGGATTCCCATGATATTAATTCCTTCCCGTTTTGAATCTTTGGTTGTTTTTGGTTTTACTGTTTTAACTGTTGGTTTGACAGCGGCATTATATTCTTATGATCCTTTAGATCCTATTTACTCATCAAGAGGTCCTGCATTGTCTCGTTACATTGGAGTAAGATCAGGAATTATTGGAACTTTTTTAGTTCCATTATTGATTCTTTTTTCAGGAAGAAACAATATTATGTGTTATCTTACAAGAATCCATTATAATACATTTATTGTCTACCATAAATATATTGCAAGAATGGCCACAATTTTAATTTTTATCCATTCAGTGGCTTATACGATTAGTTTGAGTCTACTCGGACATTATACTGAAGAAGTTGCTGAAAGATATATGGTTTGGGGAGTGATAGGTACTATTTTCATGTGCATATTAATGTTTCAAGCACTCTTATATTTTAGAAGAACAGCTTATGAAATATTTATCTTACTTCATTTTGTTTTTTCATTTCTTTTCATCGTTGGATCCTGGATTCATGTGATTGATTTGAATTATGGTGAATTGATGTATGCTGCTACTGCTGTTTGGGCTTTTGATCGTGTTGTTAGAATAATTAGATTATGTTGGTTTGGTATTGCCGATGCAAAAGTAGTATTATTAGCTGATGAAACTTTGCGAATCGTAATTCCAAAACCAAAGTTATGGAAAGTCACTCCAGGTGGGTACGCCTATATTCATTTTTTTAGACCAACATGCTTTTGGCAATCACATCCTTTTACTTTTGCTGCACATCCATCTGATCCAACAAAAATTGTTTTGTATTGTAAAGTTAAAGGAGGTATAACACATGGTTTGTATAAATATCTTTCAACTATGCCTGATAATACTGCTACAATTAAGGTCAGTCTTGAAGGTCCATATGGTCATGCTGCACCAACTAAAAAATACGATAATGCTGTCTATATTGCGACTGGTAATGGTATTCCTGGTTTATATTCCGAGATTTATGATGCTATAACAAATTGTAAGAATGAAAAACAACAAATTAGATTAATTTGGATTATTAGAGAATACCGTTCCTTGTTATGGTTTCATGAAGAATTGCAAAGTATTAAAAATGATAGAGTCAATATTACAGTCTATGTAACCCATCCAAATTCCACTGAATATCTTCAAGAATTAACCAAAATAAATTCAAGTGAAGAAAATAAGTTAGATGAAACAAAGAAAAAAGATTCTGATGATGAGAATGACATTAATTCAAAAATTACTGGAAACCCCATGTTCAATCATATTGAATTCAAAACCGGAAGACCAGATGTGTACCTGCTTGTAAATCAAGAAGTATTACTGTCAAATGGGCCCACCGCTTTTGTTGTATGTGGTTATGCCCCAATGGTAGACACTGTGAGAATGGCTGTTGCTGATAATGTTGGTAAATCAAAAGGAAAACGAATTGATTTTTTTGATCAAATCGAAACCTGGGCCTGAAACATCTAATCCATGTATAGTAAATATAAACGAGTTGTAAACAAATTCTACTGGTTCAGTAAATTTCTTTGAAATAGGTCAAAAACAAAAGGACTATTCATCAACATTTAGACAATTGAATTGCATTCAAAATCAACCTCAATTTGTTAAATCATTATAAAATTATTTGAAAAACATGAATTCATTAATATTTTAATGGATGTAGTTTCAAGTTCAGATAACCAGTCAATATACTAATACCCACAAGGATAAATTTAAGGCTTGAATTTGAGTAGATTTCAGAATCTTTTGAAAAATCTTTACAGGGTCTAATTAATCGTGTCATCATGTAACCTGAACGTTGCTTAAAATATCAAAAGATCGGTTCCTCATAAATTTGCCTACCATATCTTTCATGTCTTTCTGTATTTGTTGTTGTACTCTTGTTTTCCCCATTTCAATTATAAAATTCTAGTTTCAGAAACTTTATCAATAGTAAAATCATTTCATTTATTTTTCAATTATGCTCAACCGGTCATTCTCGTAATGCATCATTAAAACAATAAATAGTAGATGTTCTTAATCAAACACATATGAATTAGATTTTCAAGATTTTTCTGTGAGAATTAGAATTTGATAAATATTTGACCAATTTTTTCAAACAGTAATTTTATAATATCCGTGTGTATTGTAGCTAGTTTACATTAATTTGCATTAATCGCAATAACAAGTACATCTACTACTGAATTTACCAAAATTGATTAAATCTTTTTCCACATTCAGCAACCAATACCCATATCGTCAAGAATAGCTTCCAGTACCAACTGGAAAAGATTCATTTCCAAATATCATAACCAAAGGGAGCAGGTAATTTACCATTAAAATACTCACCATCTTGATCATTCGAACATACAAAAATTCTCTATTCTCACAACTTTTTCTGGTTTCATAAGGATTGCTCAACAATCACATACAAGATAGGCATAGTCAAACCTCTCCTTAATTCCAATTGTATATCGTATTCATTCCTCCAACACTGGGTTCATTATCATTCAATTTGTTGTTGTGCAAGATTAAATATATGTAATCACGTGAATACACTTTAATTTGGACACCTATCATGTGACTTTGTCCTAAACTTTGAATAGTAATTAAAAAGTTTTAGTTACACAAATGTTGACTATATAAGACATGGTGAAATATATCAATTAGTGTTTAGTAAATGGAAAAAAAAATCAACATTGATAAACATCAGTAAAACTTCGTTAAACTTTAACACTTGCGAATGTAACAAGATTTTTATAGTTTCCATTTACTTTTATTATAAGTATTAATTTTCTTACTTTGACAATTTGTTCAAAACGGATAATGTCATTAGTAGTATTAAGATTTTCCCGTAATATATTACCAAATATAACTCAAAGATTTTCCGTATTATTATTTATCAGGATTAATTTCATGCAGGATGTCCCACCAGCATTTTCAAGTGACCAAATTTTTTTTAATTAAAGAAAAATAAACAATTGTTTTTGGAATAGTCACATTTGAAAATGCCCTTCCCCACATTTTTATAACCCCCAATTGAATGGCTGGCAATGACTATGTTTGGTATGGTAGAAATTGAGCAACAATAAACACATGCAACCATCATGTTTTTTTTTTGTAAAAGCGATTCGTTTTCAATTGCTTACGCGGGGAATGTACTATATGATTGATTTTACTATTTCTAACTGAACAACTTTCTGTCAGAATCACTATATTTAACTACTTCTTCTCTTTATTGTTATTAAACTTTGATACATGCGGCTGTAACCATATCATAGAAATATTATTTTTTTTTTTCTTTCGATATATTGTGTAGTATTCTATACATAATATCGTATAAAGAATTAAGTAGAGACGATTTGTGATTGAGGTTATGGGTAGATGGAGCTTTTACTTTTATCCCTTGTGTATATGTTCTTCTTGGCCTATTTCTTTTCAATTTATTTTTTTTTTCAATATATACATATATTTTGTAGTGTTTAGTATTCTATTATCTTGATGTTACATTTCTCATCACTTTTCAGTATTTATGTCCTATAACCACATTTAGTTATAGCGTTGGACAAAGAAGGGATATTTAAATCAAAATCAAATTTACAAAATTATATTATTATTCCAGTTAATCATTCATAGTATCCTGGGTAATCAAGACTTACATTAAGAATTCCTCCGATACTAGTAGTAATACTAATAGTAGTAAGCAAAAAATCGATTTTAAGTTTTACATTTATTATAAAAATTTTTAACTTTAACGTAAATATATTAAGTGATATTAAAAAGAAGTAAGCTCTTCAAAGCCATATTTACATTGGTTTTTTCATATACATTATGTCATCAACAAGATTGTTTCACAATTTTTAGAATTAAAACTTATGATACTCATAAATCTATTAATTTCATGAATCTTAAACTGATTCATCGTAAACAACAGTTTCTTTTTGATTATCAACCATTGAATTCTTACGACTCATGTCTTCAGTGTAAAGATGTTCAGTTGGTACGAAACCAGGTGATTTCCATGCATGATCAATTTTTTCATACATTTCATCAACTTGTTCTAATGTTAATCCTTTACTTTCATAGACAAATAAGTAAACAAAAACTAACCCAATTAAATTGAATCCACCCCAAATGAAAAACACTTTAGATCCTAAATTAGCATTACCTGGACCTTCATCGACCATATATGGAGTAGCATAACCAATACCCCAATTCCACAACCAATTTGAGGCAGTACAAAGGGCAATAGACTTTTGTCTAACTTTCAATGGATAAGTTTCAGCAACAACAGCCCAACATAATGGTCCCCAAGTGGCA
Organism: Suzukiozyma pseudoglaebosa; assembly: GCA_030705115.1. Taxonomy (NCBI): domain Eukaryota; kingdom Fungi; phylum Ascomycota; class Pichiomycetes; order Serinales; family Debaryomycetaceae; genus Suzukiozyma; species Suzukiozyma pseudoglaebosa. The sequence goes on along the minus strand of JANIWI010000049.1, from coordinate 87,927 downwards.
GCAAAACCAGCAATAAATGTACATACAAAAGCAATCAAAACTTTATTAGCAGAAGGAGAATCTGGTTTTGCCACCCCAACAATTGCAACCAAAAGTTGAGAAACAGTCATAACCACTGAACCAGACATTAATAATTTTCTTCTACCAATGATATCGACTAAAATAATCCCAGGAACAGTGCAACCAACATTAACAATGTTAGTAGCTAAACCAATAAGGAATTCATTTTCAATACCAGATTGTTTAAAGAAAGTTGGACCATAATAGAAAATGAAATTAACCCCAGTTAATTGTTGTAAAGCTTGAATAGTAGTACCCATGAAAACACGTTTTAATTGTTTATTTTTAGTTGTGAATACATCAAACCAAGTAGCTTTACCAAATTGTAATTCATATAAGTGATTAGCTTGAATATCTTCATATTCTTCAATTAAATCTGGGTGATCAATAGGTAATTTTCTTAAAGTTCTTAAAGATTCTTTAGCTTTTTGTTCATTACTTCTTGAAACCCAAAATCTTGGAGTTTCTGGTAATAAAATCATACCAATACCTAAAATCGATGACCATAAAAATTGAATAGCAATTGGAATACGATATGATCCAGTATCATTTCTATTATGAGTACCTTGATTGACACATGCAGCTAATAAAAGACCAATGGTAATGGCAAATTGATAACAGGAAACAACAGCCCCTCTAATCCATTTTGGAGTAGTTTCAGCTTGATAAAGAGGAATAACAGCGGAAATGAACCCAACTCCTAAACCAGCAACACATCTACCCCCAACTAACATAGGAATATCAGTAGCAGCAGTTTGTAAAATAACCCCCAAGTTAAAAATAAATAAAGTAGCAATAATTAAAGTTAATCTTCTCCCAATTCTATCAGAAAAAATTGGAGCTAATAAAGCCCCAAAAAATGTACCCACTGATAAAATAGAAACAATTAATGATCTTTGAGCGGAAGTAAAATGTCTATTATCAGGATCTTGACCTTCATCGGCAAAAGTTTTTAAAACATAAGGCATAGCTAAAATACCACCAATAGTACCAGTATCATACCCAAATAAGATACCACCAAAGGCGGCGAATAATCCAACAAAGATACCCATCCATGTTGAACCAGCTTTCTTTTCACCAAAATTGATGTACTTTTGAAGTAACTTTGAATCTTCTAAACCCATGATGCTGAAATACTCAAATTTATCTAATTGAATATTAATTAATTGATTTTGTCATGGTATTTATAGTCAAATTGAAACTAATAAAAAAAATTTCCCCATAGCTAAAGCTTAAATTATTGCCCGACGTACATGGTGAGAAAAATTTTATCCACAAAAATGCCCAAAAAATAAAATTCTCGTCATTGCTTTTATCCGGTGTAATAGATAGTAAACGCGACAACAATAACAATAAACCCGGTCAAAAAAAAAAAAAAACTACAAAACAAATAAATGAATACAAAAAAAATAACAACCTAAAAATATAAAATTTGTCTCTAAATACATTAGAAATAGAATTAAAACTTTACTTCTCCCCCTCCCATCACCATATCCCTTAGAGAGAAATGAAGTTAAAACAAAAATCATTGAAAAATAATAATAATGCCGCAATCTTAAACTAAAATAATTACCAAATCAAAGATTTTAGTGTAACTATCAAAAATATTTTTTAATTATAAATGGTCATCAGACTAAGGAAAAACAATGGAAAAACAAATAAAAAAAAATTTTTAAAAATCAATAATTCTAAAAACAAGAATATACGCTTGCTAACCAGTAATTTTGAAAATTTTCTTTACTAGATTTATTAAGCAATTTTTTGCTTCGTTGGATTTTTTGTTGTGTTTAAGATTCATTCAATGTAGTTAAAGTTTGAAATTATAAATATCTATTACCCCCCACAAACTTTATTTGTTACAAAAAAAATGTGACAAAACATTTTCCCGAGGGAAAATATGTGCTCATAACCGTCAATATATTTTGTAATCAACCTGACACAAAGTACAATCACCCACAAAAAATGGAGAACTAGCATTAAAACATACGATGAATAATAGTGAAAACTGAGATGAAAACCATGAAAAATTAACACTAATACCAGAACTCTACATAAGATCACATTAAATCTTAGATAATTAGAATAAATCAAACTAGATTATAGCCTACGGTAATAAACTATATCAATTTATGTAATCTAAATCTTCATTAAATTGAAATTAATTCAAATCTAAATTACGGATTTACATTTTTGCGTAAAATTTTTATTTTCTTGCTTGTTTGGCCTTTTTTGTAATTTATATTTTGTTGAAATATTGACTCGGAGAATTTTCCATTTCGAGGTTATTCCCAGAAATTTTTTTTTTTTCTTGAATCTAAAGTCAAATATTTGTCTTTAATTTGGTATTAATTGCCAATGACAACTAAAATAACCAAAGTTTCTTACAATTCGAATTTGATTCGAGTTAACTGTGTTTAGCATAGAGTGGCTGGCGGATTAACAAATTTTCCGATTACGGCTATGGCGCAATAATAAAAATTTTTCCAACAAAAAATATCAATTTCTCCAATGAGCAAAAAACATTAAACATGATTGGTCACTTTGGTAAGGCGGTTGTTTATTTTTTATTTGCGGGAATAACATGGATCAATTAAAATGGGGTAACCTAAAAAAATAATTAATCCACCCAAATAATTTTTGCCAAATATTGCGAGACTAGTTGGATTTCTCCCCATTAAGAAAATATCTCCATAAACATGGTATTCAATCAAAATTAACTAATAAATAAACCATTACTAACCTTTTTCCCAAACAGTTTTCTTTTTGGGGTTTTAAACAATGGAGGTTTAATACATTTTTTTTGTTTTTTGTTTTTTGTTTTTTATCTTTTCTTTTGGTAAATTTCAGCAGTATCTTTTTCCGTAACCTTAAAAGTTTATCAATGAATCATGTTGTGGCTCATTGATTGGTTCAGTATCAATATTTTTTAACTTTTTCTTGGATCTCGTTCCACCAGAAGTTGGGTCTTTTGCAAATATTGGGTTTTGTGGAGAAAGCAACCTTTAAGACTTAATCAGTTTTTAGTAATCTCCGATTTCACCCACTCATCATCTTGAACCCGGATAAATTACTGGTGAATACTGTTTGCTATAGTAGAAATGATGATATTTGATGTAACGTGGGCTCTACTGCCTATTATTGTATATAATACTGATTTATCACAAGTCACATGTCAAGTTTAATAATGGCCCAAAATATTATATTTGGTGATGGTAATTTTAGCATTAACAAATGAAAAATTTTTGTAATATCGACTTGATACTTTTAATATCTAAGTAATTATTTCCCTGACTATAATTTTATGAAATTCTTTATATGAAATTAATTTCGAAAAGAACTCTAACATGGAATAATACTGAGAGAATTTTTCAAAATGTCAAAATGGTAACCGAAATGTCAACCAGAAGAATATCAATTAGAAAAAATTCAACATGGAGATAAATATTGCAAATGATACATATCCATTAAGCTGTTTGATTTACTATATTTACATTATCTCCAATATTTTCCAGAATATGATCTGGATTACATATTTTCTGGAGTAACTATGTTCTAGGATATAATATAATATGGAATCGTATGTTCTGGAATATAAATATGATCTGGTGTTTCTTTGTTTTATGTCTACATATACATCCATGATTTTTCACTATTTTTATTATTGGAAAACTTTTTACGACATAAATCCTATGCATCAAATCAGGTTTAGATTAGAAAACTTTATACCACATGGAGAAATATCAGCGTAAAACTTTTCGAAATATTGATGACAATTTCTTTGATCATTGTAAATGATTAAATCTTCCAATATACTATATGTAAATTGTAATCTTGGTCAACCGCAAGGTAAAATTTAGAAAATGTTAAGACTGGATAAAAAAGTACGATTTTCATTGAAATGAATGTGTAATGTCCTCTTAATTAGCGCTCGGGGAAATTCACAGAAATTGGGTAAAAGACAAACAAAGATTTACCTACAAAATTAGTAAACGTGGTTAATAATTAATATATTATAGTTTTATGACAATGGCAGATGAAGTTAAATACTTCTTATATCAACAGATTGTACTAAATTGAAAGTTAAAACTCAGTTTGAAATAACCTCAATACAAGAGTTTTTATTATATGAAAGATTAAAATAAAATTCAGATGCATAGATACATCCTATAGATGCATTCTATATACATCCTATATACATCCTATATACATCCTATAGATACATCCTATATACATCCTATAGATACATCCTATATACATCATATAGATACATCTTATATACATCCTATAGATACATGCTATATATACATCCTATAGATACATCTTATGGATAGCTTCTATTAATAGAAGAAAATCATGTAAGAGAATGTATAAATCAAACATCTTCGTCTCAATAATAATTTTTAAAATGATTGTGGAGTAATTAATTTATAATTGCAATTAATCAAAAAAAATGAAAAAATGATGATAAATTGAAAAAAACGCAAAGTCAAATCATACAATTAGTTACTATGAAATTGAAAAAATTGCAAGTCGGTTAATAATTACTTTTAAAACTATTAATTTTAATTCAATTGACTGTCCAGTACTAAATAAAACTAAAGTTAATTATAGATCATACTTGAACAAATTAAACTTTGGTCGCATGCCCCTAACAATTATAAAAAAGTTTGAAGACATCTCCCCCCCTTTAGATGGTTAAATTTAGCAACGTTTCACTGAAACTAGTCTAATAATTCTATTTATGGAGAGCTATTATAAATTATATTGTATTTTTCCAGAACAAGAAACCATATACAAAAAGAAACTAAGTAGGTACGTAACTAGGTAACTAACTAAGTAAAAAACCTTTGTCACAAACCCAATCCCCAAATTAAAACCCAGTTCCAAAATTAAACTAGGTTTCAATATAACCTGACATAGTAATCTGAATGTTGAAGTAAACATCTCCAAGTTAGGAATCGAAATGCTAGTGGTAGTGTACAAAACAAAAAAAAAGACTATGGTAGTGCGATGTAAGGGATAAGAATAGTATTGTAAATGTAGGTGTAATATAACCTAGTAGTGTGGTTTAGTCTAGTGTCAAGTAATGTAAGGGTAATATGTATTTTAAATGTAAAATAAGATTGAATACTCTAAGTGCTATGGTAGGGTATGTTTAATGTACGGCTAGTTTACAATTTACACAAAGCCTAACATCTGCATTGCTTTTAATGGAGCAATATTTTTTACTACAATTTACCAGGGTGAGTGGTTTAACAAATCAAGTAAAATCAATTACAATGATCTTTTGTAGATCAACTGTTGATGATGAGACAATTCAATGCAAATTTACAATTCCAGTAGAGATTATTTTAATAACTTTTGAATTCGCCTTGTATAATTAAACAAAAACAAAAAAAAACAAAAAAAAAAAAAAAAAAAATAATAATAAATAGTAAAGAAAAAAATAAATTAGATCTTAGCCCAACCATATTTTTGTTGCTTTCATCTTTTATGGTGCATTTTTGTATCTCTAGTATAGATAAGATAAAATTGATACACAATAAGCACTAAACACCAATATACTTTATTATGGATCCTCCAGATTGTACCATTTAAATTTAGATTGTCTCATAATTGAGATTTTTATTTAAGGTGTACTTACCAATAACAATTTCAGGATAATTTCATGACAATTTCAGTAACAATTTTTCACCAGACTAGGCAAATTTCATGTTTACATGAAAAGATGATTATTTACCTATAATTTTTTATAATCGAACAATAACTATTGTTAAATATATATATATATATATATATATATATATAATTTATGGTTTATACTTCCATGTATTGTAAATCTAATGTGTTGTAAATCTAATGTGTTGTAAATCTAATGTGTTGTAAATTTATTGTGTTGTATTGTGTTTTATTGTGTTTTATTGTGTTTTATTGTGTTTTATTGTGTTTTATTGTGTTTTATTGTGTTTTATTGTGTTTTATTGTGTTTTATTGTGTTTTATTGTGTTTTATTGTGTTTTATTGTGTTGTAAATCTATTTTATTGTAAATCTATTGTATTGTACATTTAGAGAAGGACACATTTATTTGTACATCGGTAAACAAAAATTTCTATTTTTTATTGAGATTAAAAAAGATAAACAAAAACATCAACTCGTTTAATAAAAATCGTACGATTTATTAGGAGAAAATTTTTTCAAATAGATAATTTTTTAATTAAAACTCATCTCAAGCAAGAAATTAACAACTATCATTAATTTCAACCATTAAATTATATATTTACCAATCAAAATGTTAATAATCGAAAACATTGTTATTGAACAAAATTGAAGAAAATAAATGAAAAAATAAACGTAAAATGAAACTAGAAAAAAAAAAAATAAAAAGAAACAAAAAACAGAAAAACAAACAACAGAAAAACAAACAACAGAAAAGCAAACAACAAGAAGTAAAAAACAAAAAAAAACTAACAACAAAAAACTAAAAAATGGGACTAATTTTTTAACTAATTTCTTCTCTTTTAAATTTATTTATATGTTTAAACACCAAATTGTTAATATATTTCTTGATTAATTGTATTAATATCTTAAACATGTATCTACATTATCTTTTTCATTCTCGGCAAAGTAAATGAAAAAATACTTGAAAAATGAAATTTAAAAATTGTTGAAACTAAAATTGGCAAATTTACTAAATTTCTATTATGTTTGATTGATAAAAAGAAAAACATTGATTCAATTTGAATTCTTAACGTGTAATATATAATATATTATACCAATTTCAACAAATCAAATTTTCCATTTTCAAATTTTCCATTTTATATTTTGTTTGTTTGTAATTTAGGTTTTTTTTTTTTAGTTATTTGATTCTTTCTCTATTAAAACTTGTATTTAATAACTATTAATTGTATTATCAATCAATTATTCTTACTATTATTATAATAATACTAATAATAATTATCAAACTCGTTTGTTTTCTAGACAATTGTTGATCAAACCACTAACCAAAAATATTTTTAATTCCTCGCTAACGTCATCAACCGCGCGTGTTCGCGACAGGGACAAAATTTGAACTGGCACGGTTTTTCGTTTTAGTTTAGTTTAATTTAGTTTAGTTTAATATAGCTTTGTTTTTTGTTTTAGTCTTGGTTTTAATTTCAGTTTTATCTAGTTTTGTTTTGTCAGGAATTTTTATTATAGGTGGGGAGGATTGATTGATGATTTCCAAACATAATTACCCATATAAGGTTGGGGGAGATTATTCAAGAACAATAGTATTAACTAATATCGATGATTCAATTAACTTGTCGACGTTATTAGATAACATTCAATTTGGACCAATCGAGTACATAAATCTAGTTTTGAAACCAACCCCTCAAAATGTTGTACGACTACAACAAGAAAATCATGATCCTGTAATAACAAAATTGTTAAAGGTTTGTTATATAAGTTTTTTAAGTCATGATTCAGTTGTTTTATTTGCTAATTACTTGAAAAATCCAGAAAATCTTCAAAAATTGAAACTGGTTTTAAATTCAAAATATTTAAGATGGTATATTAATGATGTTAATTCGAGTCAGGATTTTATGAAAATGAAAACTTTGAATTATATCGTCGATCAAGAAGCTACAAGATGTATTGATTTGAAATTTCACTTTTATGAAAATATTTCAAATGGTACAATTCATGATAATTCTCTTGAAAATATTCATGATAATATTCATGAAAGCGACCTCAATGAAAATGGCAATCAAATGCAAAATCAAAATCTTCCTGATTCTGATCTTGAGGCACATGAAAAACCGGGAGAAAATGACATAAAATGTGAACCATCTATTGAAAACTTGACTCTTAACACCAAGAGTGGTCGTAGGCATGTTGCCAATTCTCAATCGGTTGATTTCTCAGATGTCAATAACTCAAATAGCTCCTCGATTAAACCCCAAGAAACATTTGATAGTTTAAATGATGATTCAACTGAAAATGGAAATATACATCAAAGCACACTTTCAAATGATCATAAACCATTACAAACTTCATCTCCAGTTCTTTCTCGATCTAGATCTTTGTCTTCATCAACACCTGATCATCAAATTTTAATTATAACAAAACAAGAATATGCAATCAATGATGAATTAATGTCTTATTCAACAAATCCAGAAAACGAATCTACCCCAATAATTTTTATCAGAAATTATCTCGTTAATCAATGTTGCAAATATGGGGATATTGAACATTTTAAATTATCTATCAAGAAAAATTCTGGCTCGGTGTTAATTCATTATAATTCTATCGATTCCGCTATTAAAACCTATGAATATTTCAATCGGAGAATCTCACTTGATAATAACAGAACTGAAAATGGCTCACCTAGAAAATCAAAACTGAAATTCGACATACATTTTGATAGAATAAGTTTTAACAAAGATCGCTGTGACAAAAGTTCATTGAATTTACGAGTTTCAAAACTATCATTGAATTCAAATAAGAACTCAGAAATATCTTCTCCGGCAAATCATGACGAGACTTTAAGTTTGGGTCCAGAATTGTCTAGCCCTCCAGATTCTCCACTATTAAGTTTCGCTAGCTCCCCTGTTTCAAAGCATTACGACCAGTCATTTGGTTACAACTCTTACAATAATTCATTCTGCAGTTCATTCAACGATTCCTTTAATAATTCATTCAGTTCATTTGGTTCTTTCAACAGTTTTCCTCAAGGGCCGCCAAATTATAATTATCCACCACCCCCACCAACATCACCTTATCATCATTACCATCCTCATATGCAACCTCATAGTCACTCTCATCCTCATCCTCATCCTTATCCTCATCCTCATCCCCATCCCCATTTTCCTCCTCACCAGCATCATCAACGTCATCATACTAGTAATGGATATCATAATATACCTCAAACTCCTCGTTTGGGTGGATACTGAAATGGAGTTCATCAGGGAATGAATCAAGGTTATGTTGCTAATATTGCCGCTGCTAATGCTGCCGCTGCTGTTAATTATCAAATAAATCCAGACCCTCGTAATAATAATAACAGAGCAATCTTCCTTGGGAATTTACATCCAAATACCACTATTGAAGAAATTGCTAATAATGTTCGAGCTGGGGGGTTGATTGAACTGATAAAGCATCATCCTGATAAAAAAGTATGTTTTATTACTTTTATTGACCCATCAGTGGCGTTCAAATTTTACTTAAATCATCAAGTATTACATCAGTTGGTTATACATGGATATGATATCACAGTTAGTTGGGCTAAGAATCACTCAGGACCTTTGAGTCGAGAAATTAGCCTTGCTGTGACTGCGGGAGCTTCAAGAAATGTTTACATTGGTATCAAACCATCTAAAGATCAAACAGGAAAACCAGTATTGCCTACAGAGTCTGAATTAAGACGTGATTTTGGAAAATTTGGAGAGTTGGAGCAAATAAACTTTTATCACAATAAAGATTGTGGATTCTTGAATTTTTTGAATATTGCTGATGCTATTAAAGTAGTTGAGATTTTTGAAGCTGATGAAATATCTGGTAGATTAAAAGCTTCCAGACTTATAACAGATAGTGATAAATTTTACGATAAATATTGCAAATTTAAAATTAGTTTCGCTAAAGATAGATGTGGAAATCCTCCAAAATTTTCATTCAAGAAAGTATTATCTAATGCCCCGGGCTCTGTTTATAAACAATATCAACATCAACTCCATGCGAGTGTTCTGAGACGAAAAGGTATGAGTCGTCAGACGGAAGATTATGATTATGAGACTAGATCAAGTCAACACCGAAGTTATATGGAGGATACAATCAATGAAGAAACAGCTATGGTTTTTGGAATAATAAGTAAAACGGATGCTGATAATTCAAAAGTCGAAGAAAAAGATACTGAAAGCTTTTATGACAAATGTGGTACTTCTGAGGAAGCATTAAGTCTTGATGAAAACGAAACAAAAGAATCCTATTCTGAATTTGAGGGAAATGGTGTTGTATCAAATGCACTGGATGAACTGTTCGAAGAAAAGAAGAAGCACCAGCATGAACGAAACTATTCAGCTGATATTGATGTTCATAGCGAACATGTTAATTGTGAAGGTGAAGATGATGATGAAAAAGAAGAAGAAGAAGAAGATGATGATGATGATGATGATGTCCAAATTGTAATAGAATCTGAAGAAAATCAAACAGCCAATATGACGGAGGATTTAATTGATCAGACTGCCAGGAGAAAAGAATTCAGGAAAAGAAATCGCAAGATATATCAATCAAAATATAACTCTTCTGATTCATTCATACCTTTCAGGAACCAGTCTCATAATTCAGCTCATGCATCTCTGAATTATGTTCAATGCCCATCAAGTCACAATATATATAATTCTTCGGCTTACGCATCTCAAGAACAGTTACCTTACCCAGATTATACACACCAAACCGGACATCCATACAGAGGTACTTTTGCTAGAGGTTATAGTGGTTATCCTAGTGTTGAATTGCTTCCTCTTGGTGGATATGGAAATTATTCTGGACTTCCATCACCAATTCCTGGTGTTTATAATCCTGCTGGGTATTTTCAACCAGTCACTCCATATCCACCATCTCATATTTCACTGCAACAGTTTTATAATCAAATACCATCACATGCTCTTAACAATGGTTTTTCAACTTCTGGTTCCCAAGTAATGGCTCAGTATCTAGCCAAATCTCAACAAGAAAATCTAATTTACACCTCCTCAATTTTGCAGTATGATGAGAAGACGAGTGAGGATGACAATTATAGTGATTATGTGGATCATAATCTGAAACTTGGTAGTAGTACTGCTGCTGGTAGCAATGTAAGGTCTAAAAAGTAATTCAAAAGGTATACAAATTGAAGAAGAAATCGAAGTTGAATTGTAAATAGATATGTACTTTATAAACTTCTATTACTTCTCACTCAAAATCTACAATTTAATTGATTTTTCAAAACTCTAAAGGGTCCATTGTAATCGAAGCGTAAGTTCCCAAAATAGCACCACTAATACCAATAAGTATTCCCAATTTAAGAAGTAGCTTTATGTACACATTAGATTCTTCGCAAAAATACAAGTAAAACAGGAAAGGTAATGTTAAACAAATATTAAAACAAATTAAACTCCCCAAAAATGATATTAATTGACCAAATGAATTAAATAATAATGAAGTTGCTAATAATAAAGAGAAGAAAACAAATCTTCCCAACAATTTACGTACTGAAACTCCATCCTGTTTTATCGGAATTCCAATTATATTTTCGTACACGGTAACAATAGGTTTTGTTACAAGTGGTAACTTTGAAATTGGTAGTATACCCATGAACACGCAGATTAATGGGTTGACCCAAGATGGATAATTTGAATTTCCCATCAAATTTTTTATTATAGAGTCGTTACAAAAAACTCCAAACATTAAAAAGCCAATGACAGCAATCAGATAATCAAATATGAAAGTAATTGAAAATGAAGATTTACAGCAATTTGCATACTTTGATGGATGTCTCATATCTCGATATAATTCTGGAAAAACTGGATGACCACCCCAAGGCGCCATGAATATACCCAACGAAAATAGGAATGATTTTAAATTTAATGGATAAAAATTGGTATATTCTGGTGTAAACAAAGAACCGGGAGCAATATGAGTTGAAAATCCACAAATAAATATCACAATTATAATACTTAAGGTACAAAAAATTCCTGCCAAACTTAATAATGATAATATTGATAAAGGAAAGAATGACAAAATAAATACAAAAGAAACAATTATTGACTTAAAAATTGATGAATTTATTGATGGAAATAATATTGTAAATGAATCAGCAAATAACAAGATTAATGATAAGGAAGCTCCAATCAAATCAATTGAAAATATCACAGTAACAAAATAGCTAAATGTAGGCCCACCGAAAGCATAAGCAATATCTCCATAAGTATGTAAATGGGGATTTTTTTGAATAATTTTCCCTAAGATAATGGCAGTAATACAAGTCAAAACTGAACTCAAAGCCAACATTATGGAACCCCAAAACCATCCAGCTAATTTCAATCCAAATGGTAATGATAGCATTCCAATTCCCATCAATGTATTCACCGAATTGAAAAAAGTTTGCGGAGCAGTCGAATTACCAAAATGATGTAAAGAGATCGAGGTTCGAGTTGATTGAGGACCATCTTCCAATAAAGAAGTGACCTCATCTGGTTCTGGGAAACTGAAGGTTTTAATATGATTATATCCCTGGGGAATGGTGGGAACCAGAGTCGAATCATCGACACTAGCACCAAATGGTGGAGAACTATTTGGTGATATAGTTTCTGTGAACGGAGTTTCCAAAAATGACGAACCCATATAGTTCTGAGCTCGCTTATATGAAGAAGCAAAGTTGTTTATTGAGTTGAGTCCTCCTATATCAAGGAAGGATCTTCTTCTTCCATGGTTTGTCTCATTATTATCAACATTTATTGGTAGTGATGACATAGACATAGATATGTATCAAAACTAGTTTTCCAATCAAATATCAAACTTTTTGAACTTACTATATGTTGATTATAGCTTGTTTAATCCCAATTTTAGCCAAATAACCCTGGTTTGTTAGTTATCGCTATATAAATTTTATGGTCTTTCGATGAGACATTGAAAAAAAAAGTTATTGGTAGTGAAACCAAAAAAATACCAAGCAATTTTAAACCTCAACGATACGATTGGTTTCTTCTAGCATAAAAGCTCGTATCGGTGATTATATATGTCAATTGATTCGAATATGCGTTGTGGATAATCATTACAACGACTTTTGCTGGCTCCATCAACATTTATACCTTTCATGTGTGTTTCCATAGGTATACAATACATATGAATGGCAGTCGAACCACTTGATTGAACGATATGCTTAACAATCATTTATGCAACAAACTTATTACAAAGTTCGTGGTATCTTCAGTCAATCAGGAAATAATTGAAAGCGATTTGGGGTAGCTTATAGATTTGTTAGTAAATCTTCGACAAGTAAACTAAGAAAAGCATTATGAAGTAATTGAACGTTAATCTAGATTACTCCGCGAGTTCTGAAAGGAGTTTATATATAATATGTGATTATGACGAGCCAGTGGACTTACAGAACAATTGAGATAAAAGCCAGTGGATTCGAAACATATTAGAAAAATTTTGAGCTTGTCTGTATACGTTCGACTTTTAGTGTCGATTAAGCTATAAATCAGTAACGAAAAATAAAATAAAAAAAACATTCAAAATGATTATTTGTTGTATACATTTCTTGTTGGCATGTTTTAGTTTTGTCAATTGATTTTATCGGTTGATGTTAGTTGAAAATTTTCCGATATGGGTGCAAATTTATAATAATTTTTACGATTTTTCTTGTTTCAAATAGAAAAAGATAATCAAAATTATAAACCAATCATTTTTCAGTATAAATTTACTCCGAAAATACCTGTAATTGACCCAGTGTGAGGTTTCTGTGGTCCACAATATGTGGTTTAGGGTTGGAGTTTTGGTGGATTGTGCATATAAGTGTTTCGCATGCATGATGAAGCAAAGTGCTGCAAATGGCTGCAATTGCTGCAAATTTAGCAAACCTCCAACCTAATTCTTTGATACCCATAGTTGATCAACAAGTAGATTGCATAAACTAGGTTGATCAGTGGCACATACTCAACATCGTAATTATTATTGTTTTTTTTTTTTACCTTCGATTCTTAAGAAGATTGTTGAAACTTGGGCCATACTAGTTTACGTGGATTGTAAATTACAAATATCATCAAGTTTTATTCTGGTTATCTGCATACTGTAATAAGGGATCATTTGATTTTCCTTATTGTGTTATGGATAGAGTTTGCCTGCAAACCGGTGACATTGCAACCAGAAAAATCTGGACCATTTGATTTCGGTTAATAGTCTGGTTTCAATTGAAAAAACCATAAAAAAAACTAGCAACATTTGTTTAACAAATTAGTTTTCCTTTTTGGTATGGTATTTTGATTATTGCCTCAAGGATTTTGAATTGGAGTCTTACAATTTTAGTCTAGTTTCCTAAAATTATTTTTTACATTTTAAAAAATTGAAATTGTACCAGACTTGTTGAAAGTCTTATTCTTTTTAATTTTTGGGTTGCCTCGATTCTAATACTTACTTTATAGGTGGAAATCCCAAAGGATACTTTTTCATTTTAAACTATTCTTGTGAAATTCGACGCAGGTATACATTTATCTTGACTGAGGTTTCAAAAATTTTTCATTTTATAAATAAATCTTTGATCCCCAGTTTATTTGTACTTCATCAAGGATATAGATTTTTCATCCAAACCTGTTTGCATTGATTGTTTCAAGGACTCGCTATTGTAAACTATGGAGGTCACTAACTCTGTTCATCCTATTTATTGTCAGCAGCAACAATTGCAAGATGATCTGAATATCGTCTTGAAAAATCAAGCAATTCCTCAGGATAATGGTTTGAGCTCGAATTATAATCAATCAAAAGTCACGAATCATGTCCAAGATTACTATCAACAAAACGGAAAATATGTTAAGACAAAACCGATAAATGATGGTTGTTATGTAACTAACACAATCCTAACACCCTACGCTGATTCTCCATATACCACACCTGAATTACTGAGTCATCCAATTATTAATACTGGCTATCCAAATTCTGAAAAATCCTCTTTGCAAGTTCATGTTTGGGGTCCACCCGAATTATATGGTTCCAATTTCAATCAACCCCAATATTTTGATAAGAATTTACCTGTAAGCTCTTCAAAGACTCAACAGACCAACTCAAATCCTTCAAATTCAAACAATTCCTCTATATTTGATTCAGCCCATGCTGAACCAACTCCAAAATCTGTTGAATTTGGGGAACTAAAGAAACCAAAAATTCAAACTGTCTATTGGGCAGAGAAAAATACTACTTGTTATCAAGTTCGAGCTAAGGATTATACAGTCTCAAGACGCTTAGATAATGACTATATAAATGGTACAAAGTTACTAAATATTGTCGGGATGAGTAGAGGTAAAAGGGATGGCATATTAAAGTCGGAGAAGAAGAAAGATGTTGTAAAGGTTGGTTCTATAAATTTAAAGGGTGTTTGGATACCATTTGATCGGGCCTATGAGATTGCTCGTAACGAAGGACTTGACACTATATTGTTTCCTATTTTTGTCAAAGACATAGAAGATTACTATCAAAGAACTGGACATAAATTAAGGACTGAGGATCTCTCAGGTGAAATGCAGCTAGAAAATACCAGGTCTGATTACGAAGACGTTGATTTTCCTCCACAAGAAATTAGTACACCTCATAAATCCTCGACTGGTAGTATAAATGAAACTCAGCTTCCAAATATCACTACACAATTAGATCATGTATTCACTCCACAATATTTTGAGCAGCACCAAACTTAATAATTATTCCAGGTTAGGCAAACCATTAGAATTATATAACAGTAGGTTGGTGTGGTTTTGTTGTTTACCATGGTTATGCGCATTTATATTAACTACTTAATGGTATAAAATAAAAACATTTTGGGATAAGAATTGAATGTTTCACCCATTCTTGATTGAATTATTTTTGTTTTTCTGGCTTGGAATCAACGTACCTCGAAGGATTTGCTGAGCTTCTATCGATTCAAACAATCCTTTGAAGGTTCCTTTTCCAAAACCATTATGATGATTTCGCTGGATAATTTCGAAAAACAATGTTGGTCTATCATGAATTGGCTTAGTAAATATTTGTAGTATGTAGTTACATGTACCAGTTTTGAGTTTGGTGTAGTCAACAAGAATATTCAATTCCATGAGTTCATTGATATCTTCTTTGATTTTCACCCCATCAGTATTCATCCGCTGAATAAGATTCTCATAATAGTACTTACCCATCACATTGAATTCGACACCACGAGCTTTCAAACCTCGAACTGTAGCAATTATATTTTTGGTTTTAAATGCAACGTGCTGAATACCGGGGCCATGATTGTAATCATTAAATTCTTCAATTTGGCCTCTCATTTCACCTTTTGCTGGTTCATTTAATGGCAATTTGACTTTACCGTTAGCTGAAGCCATAACAATAGATACCAAAGAAGAGTTAACCGTAGAAACATCATCTTCGTCAACTGCCCAGAACTTATGAAATCCAAATGCATTAGCATAGAATCTTGATTGGTTTGCAGTTTGTCCCCACGAATAATTTTCAACACAATGATCAATAGTAGATAAGGGAATATCAGTATGATTTTTATTTTGAGTAATTAAATCAAAATTAGTAGCACTATGATCGTTTTTATTCAAATAATTTGGTAAATATGATCCAAAATAATTTACATTTTCAATCAAAGTATGTAAAAGATCAGTGTTAGGTACACCAATTGTGGCAATTTTCACTTTGCCGTACTTATCACTAATCATTGTTGGAGGTCTTATAATCTTTGCGCCGTTAACAATAGCTTTTGCAAAGGACAATGAGACATCATTGACGATAAATGATACATCAATTACACCGTCACAATGTTTGGATAAAAAATCTTGAATCAAAGAACTTTCAATTCGAGCAAATTGATGATCACTAATTGGTTTAAGAAAATCAATATATTCGGGATTGAATAATGGTTGAAGATCATTGGTCTGAGGACATTTAATACAAGAACCTAAATTAACTTTTGATACAATATCAGCCTGCCCTTCGTCTGAAATCATTACATTACAGTAATCAGTGATTGATTTTATCAACAACAGTTTATCATAATCGAAATTCAAGTTCAAAGTAGATTTATTTTCAATGTCATCATTAATGGGATTAGTTTCGGTGACAAGATTGTTTATAAGTTCAATGGTAACATTTTCATTTCTTAAAATATGGGAGGCAATCAATTGGGAACCGGTTTCTAATCCCTTATAGGCAATTTCTTCAAAACCAAAGGAAAATTGGAAAACTTTTGACATTTGTTTTGCATTTGAGGTAACAAGTCTGATCGAATGAAAATCAACTATACCGTCAGCAGCATATTTGAAAGAAATATGACCACCAAGTAGTAATTCACTTTCACTAAAATCCAACACTGAATCCTTGTTTAAGTCACTAGGGAAATATGGTAATACATGTTCAAGATAGTAATAATTGATTCCAAAATCCTGGCCAATATCCAAATCTCGAGATTTTTTTCCACTTGAACAAGCATTCTTACAGCAACAATCAAAATAACTGGGAGTACAACATTCAATAGCCATTATTGTAGCAACTGTAGAAAGAAAAATATGGTAATAAAAAATCAATTTTACACAAACGTATTTGCAACCCAAAAGTTTTTGCAGCCAAATCTTCTCAAAAAAAATAATTTATGTAATAAAAAATTATGTATAGATATCTAAGAAAATGAAAGAAACTGGAAATAAAACTAATACAAACACTAAATTGAAATCAAGAGTGAAAATTATCCACTCATATCAAAATGCCCAACAAAACATAATCAAAATCAATACCAAAAGCGCAAAAAATTATTTTTTTTCAATTATTAAACCCTTCCAGAGTATTGACCAATAGTCTAATGCTTAGGTGGGAAATTCTGAGTATTAACAGGAGTATTATCACCATTAGAGAATGGACTTATCATACCATCACTGTGATCTTCGCTTTTGCCTGTAATGTTTCGACTAGCAGCATCTTCATTAGATTGACTTGCTTCCTCGTCTGAGTTTAGGATGATTCTACCTTGTTCATAATCGAGTTTTTCGTTATCGGATTCAATGTCATCACCTTTCTTGATGGTGGCCAATCGAAGTACCACATTTTCACCCAAGATCCAAACAGGATGAAATGGAATAAATATTAATCCACAAATACTAATCATCATTGCATCTAAAGTAAATAAAAATACTTCATGATTGAAAAGATATCCACCAAAACCTTGAGCCAATTCCACAACTCTGTAAACCGATCTAATATATACGGCAATAACTGCAATAGTTATAGCTAAGGGGAAATAATTGAATAATTTTGCCTCACGAATAGATTTAAATTTTGAATTATAGTTTTGCTCCAATACTTCTTTACGATATTCTCTAACAGATTTAGTATTAAATAATAGCTTGAAAAAATTTGAAAAACTTGTTTTGGTAAATTTCAAGTATTTAGGATCAATTTTTTCAGTATCGGTGAATTTGAAATAAAGACGATGTAAAAATTCTGCCCAAAATACTAAGAAAATTGTCATTCCAAATACTTGAATAACAATCCCAGCAATCATAGTATCAGTACCCGGTTTAGGATCGGTATTATTTGCTGTAGCTGAGGAAGCGGCCCCACCACCACCAGCTTGAATCATTAAAGATAAAACATCGATGGTGATAAACAAATAAGAATACCATAAAGGTTTTAATACCGAATACCTTCGACCATGAACTACCACCAATTGAGCAAACACGAAATATATCCCTGCCATAATGAAAGCAGGAGCAATTGTTAAACTAATATATTCTAATAAGAAATATTCTTTCCTTCGATTATCAGTGAAAGCCAAGATTCTTCCTAAGAATCCCATCCATTCTAAGGCGTAACCAGCAATAAAGGTAATATTGAACCACCAATATCTTGATTTGTATAACATACCCGTCAAATAGAAAAAAATGATGGTAAATACCGAGAAATAGAAAATGTTACCAAATCTTGATAAATAATATCTATAAAAACTGAAATCTTCATATAAATCTTCAAGATTCAAAGTAGCATCGAATATAGCTTGAGTAGCCGAAGCTAAAACTGAAGTATCGGTAGCAGTAGCTAAAACTTGTTGATTTTCAATAATAGTTAAAGTTGCTAATGCTCCTCTAGCAGTTCGAACCAAACCAATTAAATCATTACCATAAACATGAGGAAACAATGAAACCATAGAAGCTAAAGTTTCAGAAGCTCCGGAAGCATACGTGGCTGGGATCGATTTCAAGGTTGTTGATGTTGGTATATGGGATGGTGTCCATGTTGGAAAATTTGACAAAATTGCAGACATCAATCAATACAACAAGTAAATTAATTAATTAGCTATGGAGAAAATGTAACAATATAAAGGCAAAGAGTTTGAATGCAAGAATATGTCGATATAGAAATCAAAATATGTACTTTTATAGACACATATAAATATAATTAAACGATGAAGGATGCAAAAAAAAAAAAAATATATATTTCTATTGTTATAACTTAGCCACATCGGAGAAAACTACCAACAAAGGTAACAAAAAATTGAAAAACATTTTTCATACAAGAAAATTAAGAATATAAGCAAAACAAGCTAATAAACAACCATCGGAAACTAAAAATTTACTTGTCAAACTTATTAATACCTTCTTTCTGCATTTATTTTTATGTTGCTTACACGATTTGCTGAAAAGTACATCATCCTGTTGATTACCGAATTAACTGTATCGGGGCTGTTCTGGTAGATTCACAGCCCTCTTAACTCCGTTGCCATCAATGACGTAACAAAACTTCAAAAACGGTTAAGGAACAAAACACTGATTGCACTACGCGGTAACCGGAATGACTGACTGACAGTTTGACAGGACAGATTGACTGACAGGACAGATTGGACTGTTTGTGATAATTCGATTGATTCATAACGCTTGCAATCCAATGCTTATTATACTGTCTACTTCTATACTGAATATTTAAACTTCAAATGTTCCACTTCCTCCATTCAACCCATCATCCGGGATTGTAGTTTTGTTTTTTTTTTTATATATATATATATATTTTTTGGTGTATAGCCCGAGTTAGAGAACAATAGGAAAACCACACCAGTGTCAAATTAAGTCCCTAGCTACGATTGATGTGAAATATACAATACGGCTATAAATTTTTATTAAGATCCATAAACATATATATTATAGAAAGATCAATTGTGTTTGCTAATGTAGTAAAGTTGTTTCTGATTCTGATTTATATGGAGTCAATTGTCTTTGCTAGTGTAGCAAATTTGTTTTTGTTTTTGTTTTGTTACTGTTGTTGCCATGACTGTATCTGTATCTGTTTCTGTATCTGATGGTATATACATATGAGCTTATCTATGATCCAGTACACCAGGATGTAAGTGGGGCGCTGTTGTTTGATTCGCCATTTTTCGTGTCATTTATCTCTAGTTTAGCTGTCATTCATTACATTGAAATGTTTTACATGGTTACTTCAATGGGTGTATCCCCAAAATACGATCTCGTTTATTATGCATCAACAAATTCAAACTAATAAGCTCAATTTGGACTTGTGTCCTAAGCCTCCTCGTTTACTTATCGCTTGGCGAAGACTTGACATAGTTGAACGATAATCCCTGCTGATGTGAAAATCATTATTGAATCTTTACTTAAATCATAATACAAATATTAAATTTTCCATGATCAAAGTGTTTTTTTTTATCTATCTATCTATCTATATATCTATACTTATTATATATGGGATGAATTCATCGCAGGGTTTTGAATGAAATTTTGATTTATGTGTGTACCACCAACATTCCTATTGTAATACCAAGATTTCTTTAAAAAAAGCCCCTTAAATTTTGCAATCTATACCCTCTTAACCATTAAATAAAAATCCCTTCTTTTTCTTAAATCAAATAACTCAATTCTGGTTTAATTTCTAGTTTTTAAAACTTCATTCAATCAAGGATGAAATCTTATTTTTCGCTTCTTCAACCGATATCCGGTATCTCCGTCTAAACGTTTGTACCTCGCTTGTTTTCCATTTCTGGTTTCTCCGTCTCCAGGTTCCAATTCTCGACTATGCTAAGGAAGAACATTACGGAGATTGCTTGCATGAAGATCAGTCTACTATTTGGGTTTTAATTATTTAATCCAAGTTTGAAATGGAGGTTGTTATTCTTTTGTACTAGTTTTAAGTAATTTTTTAATTCCATAAAAAATTTTATTTACTCTTAGAAATACTATACACAAACGAAACCCTGTTGATATATGGTTATGAATTTTCATTAACTATGTTGTTCTATTAAATATGGTTTGATCAATGGAGATCTTATTAGTTTTCGTTCTGTTCTTCTCGGTTTCATTTGTTTTGATTAATGATCTTACTATGAATTTTGCAAAGATTATTTTTCTCTCATTTAAAGATTAAAATATGTTTATTGAATTTATTATACAATTGAATTAAAAATATGAACTGATTTGTTTTACAATCTTTAATGAGCAATGTTTGTTTGTATAGGTTCATGTTCATGTTCGTATTCAATTTCAACCCGAGCTCTTCTCTTTTTCTTTTGCGCTTTATCATCATTAGCAGATTTTCTTTTACTTGAAGATGATTTACCTTCATCATCTTCATCATCAGATACATCATCTTCTTCTTCAGAATCAGATTCATCAGATGAATCGTCTAACCATTTTTCAAGATCTTCCATATCAACTAATTCATCTTCTCCATCATCTTCAACATATTCTACTTCACCAATATCACTTTCTTCGTCTTCATCCCCACTAATTAAATCTATGTCGTCATCGAAATCTTCATCCTCATCAACTTCATCAACCTTACCCAAAACTTTTTTCCAGATATTTTCATCAACGTTTAAAGGTTTATCACCATATGCTCCTGATTTCAATCTATCTAATAATTCTTTTTCAATAGCTTTTTCAATTTTTGCTGCTGCCAAAGCTTTTCGTTCTCGATTTTCTTCTCTTCTTTTAACTTTATGTTTTACACCAACATAATGTCTTTCGTCTTCTTTTAGAGCCATCCTTCTTTCGGTGATTGCCACTTGTGTTAACCGAGTTAACCTTTGTTTACATTTATGAATTAAAAATTTTTGCCAATAAGCTAACCTTTCATCAATTTGACTTAAAGCTTTTGAATAGTTTTTTGATAATCGAATCCTTTCCCACATTCTTGAAGGCATATGAGCTCTTTCTGCTGTTTTCATGTAAAGGTATAGTTTACCACCAACATTTTTCACGGTAGCATATCTAGCATTAGCTAAAGGACATGATTGTCTTGAACATAAACCAGATACATTGTATTCATTTCGACAAAAATTTTGATCTTTAGTGGTTTTTATTTTGAATGCACAAAACTGTTGATTAACCACTTGCCAAATAACTTCGTCAGACATTATATATTATTATTATTAATGGAATTTATCGAGATTTATCAAACCTCAATCAAATCAATATAAGTGAAAAATGCAAAAATTACAACTAAATTTAAAGATTTCAATGCAGATATAAATGAATCAAGTTTCAGTTGTTTGAAATAAACTATCTAATCTTATACTAAACCCAATTAGTCTATTCAAAGTTTAGTTTTAGATCTTAACCACTAGTTTCAACTATATAAATTTTTTTGGTAGAGATGAGATGATCAAAAAATAATTTCTGAGAAGACATGGTAGCGCTTTTTAGGACCATTACATGGATCCATGTAAATGTAAGCAAGAATGTTAAGAAGAATATAGGAGAAACATAGAGATAAACCGATTGAAATAAAAAGCAGTCAAACTCCAATGTTTATTTATTAAATAGCGAAAAATTAATAAAGTATTATATATATGTATGTACGTATGCATGTATGTATTCATAATTCTTTTTCATTTATACATTAGTTGTATTGTCGTAATTTGAAAGGTTTTACAGGTATTTGAGGTTTGGTTTTAATAGGTTTGGGTCCTATAACTATAGGAAAGTTTGTTGGATCCAAGCTATTGGCAATTCTTGAAAATGACATTATAGTAATAATAATTTGATAGGGGTCTTTCGATTCGAAAAGATCAACAGTTTGAAAAATTTCATTTTGATTTATGTCAATTATTTGACATAATGAAAGAAAGAAAGAAATATTTTCCATCTGAATGAATGGCATCTTTGAATTTTTGAACTTTTGAGTTGGATTCGTTGGTATTTCCAATAATGAACCTAATCGACATAATATTTCTCCATCTTTCAATAATTCCATTAGATCAATTGATTCTAATTCTGACCGATTGTTTATACCATACTTTGTAGCAAAAACTGGATATTTACCGGCTACTATATCATAAAGATAATGTTTTACTTCTAACTGACTATTTTGATACTTTATATTCCGAGCATGTGCAACATCTTGATCAAGATTTGTATCAGCATTTTGATCAAGTTTTGTTGGCTGATCGCTTCTGTTGTAATTCATATAGCTCATAGTATACAGTGTAGTAGAATATAATGAAAAAAAAATGTTAATCTACAGTAAATTCCATAAACAATTCTTAGTGAGAGTCCAGTTCAAATTTTTCTTTACTTAGCGTTATCTACCAAAAATTGAAAAATGCCCAATTCATCATTCAACGGTCACGATTTTGGTATTGAGTAAGGCTACCATAGGAGACTTTGTTAATTCACAAGTCTATGTAACTCTCAATCAATTGATTAGATCTGAAAATTTCTATTTTTATTTTTTTATTGATTTTTTTTGTATTCCAACTATACTACTAAATCATCTATTCTATTCCTATATTCTTTTTTAACTAATTGTGTAATCTTTTTTCATAATTATGTAAACCATGAACACCCCCTTCTAATTGAGCTGAAGCAGTTCTGAATTCAAATCTAACATTACCAGCATCAACTTCTTGTCTTAATTGAGATAAAGATTTGACTCCAATATCTTGCAAAGAATGTTGTAACCCACTATATAAATAAGGAACAAATTTAGTGATTGAACCTTTATCAACAACTGAACCAGTAACCCCTTGGGCGACTAAAACTTTATCAGACTCAGAAAAGTATCTTGAGGTAGATGCATTAGCATTGGTACTAGTTTGTTGCATAGCATCAATAGATCCCATTCCTCTATAAGTTTTTAATCTTTTACCATCAGCATAAAAGTATTCTCCTGGAGTTTCCGATGTACCAGCTAATAAACCTCCCATCATAACACATGAAGCCCCTAAAGCTAAAGCTTTTGTGATATGACCAATATTACCAATACCACCATCAGCAATACAGGGTACTCCAAATTGGTTGGCAAATTCAGTAACATTGTATACAGCTGTACCTTGAGGTCTACCACAAGCCATAACTTCTTGAGTAATACAAATAGAACCAGATCCCATACCAATTCTTAATCCATCAGCTCCAGCTTCAATCAATAAAGCAGCTTGATCTCTAGTAACTACATTACCAGCAATAACTTCTAAATTAGGATAGGTTTTTTTAATCCATTTGATCATATCTAATTGGAAAACCGATGAACCATTCGATGAATCTAAAACAACAACATCCAAACCAGCTTCAACTAATTTGGTTAATCTGTTTCTATCATCTGGAAGAGTACCAATAGCAGCACCACATAATAATTGTTTCGAATCAAACGATTTTGAAGCTAATGGGAAAATTTCATTCTTTTGTAAATCTGTTCTTGAAATCAAAGAAATTAATTCAAAGTTTTCATTCACAATTGGTAATTTTCCTTTTTTAGAGGTTCTTAAGATATCATTTCCTTCAGCTAAAGTAATACCTTGTTTACCAGTGATTAATTCAGTTGTCATTACTTTGGAAACTGGATCATCATTGTTTTCATGAAATTGAACATCACGAGAAGTAACAATACCTAATAATTTACCACCAACTTTACCATTGTCTAAATAGTTAGTAAAAATTCAAAATTACAACCAGAAAAAAAAGTTTGCATAAAACAAGGGTAATCCCACCTACAATAAATAAGCACTATAAGTGCCGTAATTGCAAACTTTGCTCTATCATCAGTCAAATTTTCTCCTCAACATCGTTTGATGTAATTCGGTAGAACGAAAGTATTTGAAATAATAATCATCAGATTGATAGAACCAAAAATAAAACAAAAATATGAACCCGGAATAAGCTAAAAGCTTCTCCGGTGGTTCCATTTGCAATAATACATACCAGTAACAGGATAAGAGGTAAAACCAAAAGTTCTTTTCATTTTTCTGACTTCACCAACAGTAACATCTTTGGTGATAACAACGGGAGAGTTAATAAACCCATTTTCGTATTTTTTAACTTTTTTAACCATTTCTGCTTGTTCTTCAGCAGTACAGTTATGGTGAATAATCCCGATCCCTCCTAAAAGAGCCATATAAATGGCCATTTTTTCTTCGGTAACGGTATCCATAGGAGAAGAAACAAAAGGAGCTTTCAATGAGATTTTCTTAGTTAATTTGGCTTCAATTGAAACTTCAGAACTTGGGAAATCAATCAATCCTGGTAAAATTAAAATATCATTATAAGTTAAACCACCAAAGTTTTTTGAATCAATCAATTGTTTGACAGATAAACCATCTTTTTCTGAGTATTTGGTCAAGAATGAAGTAGCTTTAGTAGTATCCAACATGATTAAGGACAATATCTTGCCAAAAAAAGAAAATTAAAATAAATTTGGCACAAAAATTTTTCAACTTGTAGGGTGATGAGATGAGACAAACAAAAAAATAATTAATAATCATCACCGTAATATTCACTATGAACAATTTTCATTCACTGTATTTTCCAGTTTAAGGGATAGAATCGGATTACATAGGAGCTAAAGCATAGAATTCTTGCTTACCATTGGCTTGTTTTCCGAAATCTCCAATAATTTTGTCTACAATTTCGAGTTATAAACATCTTAAACCTTTAAAACCCTACTTCGTGATGCAAGAATCTTTTGTATGTAAATTTCGACATTCTTAATAAATGATCTATACAAGACGTACTACATCTTTTTAAGCCCAAGCACTCATTTGTATTTCATGCTCTTAGTAGTAGATACTATCAACGATAATGAGGCCTTAGTACGTACACACTCAAAGAGAGAATGATACAAAAAATGAATGAAGGCAATCAACATATTTATATATATATATATATATATATATATATATATATGTGTGTGTGTGTGTGTGTGTAGATGTACCAGTTTTCCTGAAGCTTTTGCAGAATGTACTACTGTGAATTACTTGTAAACAATTATTAATTTCCAGTACGTTTAATAACTTTATTAACTTTATCTTTTAGTCAGAGTAGCGGTTCTTTTATATAATCCTGGAAAAATATAACACTATTACCATATTATACTGTTCATTAAAGACAGAAAATCATCATAATAAAAGCTAAAATCAATAAATTTATTAAATGTATTGGATATTGTTTATTAAACTAACAATTGTAAAATTTGATTTCTCGATATTAATATATTTAATGTCGTAATGTCGTAAAATACAATGCGACATTGATCGTGGTTTTAATAGGGCTAAAGATTATATTTTTGCTATTATGTATTGATCACTTTTCTTTTTCTACAATATTTGATAGTGAGTATATTATGATTAAAAGCATATTCACTTTTAGTCCCAAGTGTAAAAATATGATTTTAATTTTCAAAAGTCAAACTATATAACAAATCAACGAAATGAATTTTTGTAAATTCAATTAACCAATAAATTATGATTAAATGATATTATTTTTTGATTCATCATGGAATGATCAACTTTCTAACTGGTTGCAAATTTACTTAGGTTTTTTTTTTTTTTTTTTTATTTGGTCGTCTTTTTCATGATTGCTCTTGCTCTTGTGAAGGTATTGAAACTGGTTGTATTTCTCCTCCTTCAGCTACTTTCTCATCAACCTGCTGTTCTGGGGCATTTTCATTCGTTTGCTCTTTTTTAAGTTTGGCAACATAATCTTCGATTCGTTTCCAACCTTCCTTTCTTGCAATTTCTCGTTGTTTTTGTTCTTCTAACTGTTGATGATATAATATCGTACAATGATCATATAAAATAGGATTATGATCCATGAAAACTTTTAATGCACCATAAGCTAATGAATGTATACTTCTATTCCAACTGGAGGTTGCCGAATTATGTTGCAAAGCATTATTGGATTCATCATATCCATTGAATTCTACCCCTCCCATATTATGAGCTCCAGCTTGTAAAGAACTAAATGAATCATAGTATTCTTCATCCGTCATTTCATTTCCATTTAAATCATGATTGTCTGGTTTAGGGTGAGACCCTAAACTATCATTTTGTTGTTGATTATGCTCGAGTTGCAATAAACTATGATGAGGATGATTTGGATCATTTGAACTTGGTATTATTCCTTGATTGACATCTCGTAAGATTAATCCACTATCAATTAAATTTCCCTTAGCATCAGTAGTGACATTAGGATTATCCAAAATTTTTTGTTGCATTACACCAATTTCAATCCCAGGTTGAGTTGAATTTGTTAATTCATACAATGATGCAAATATTATTGGTAACACAACTTCAGCATTTTCAGTAATTAATGTAAGGAAATACTCATTTGACCAATAACATAATACTTTCTCTGATACTTGAAAATGCGGTGAAGTAATACATTTTGATAATTGAGCAAATAACGGAATTTGTATCTTTAAAAATTCATTTGGCTCCATAACTTCAAATATATCCTCAATTTCATTTAAAAACATTACTTCTTTAGGAGAATTAATCTTTGGCCAATATCTTAATAATCCCATAATTACATCTTCAGTTAAGCTGGGGTCTTTTTCAAGAAATTGAACAATACAATATGCCAATTGTGGATGATATAAAGACAAGCTTTTCACTTTATGTAATGGTAATAGAATACGCACCAAAAAGATTTTGTGTTCTTCTTTTAATGGCAAAGCAAAACCATTAATAATAGAACCCAATATTTCCAATAATTCACCAATTCCATTGAATCTTTCTGTTTCATACACGAATTGTAAAAAAACATTGTTAATCGATTTTCTAATGAAACTTCTTAAACTCAAGAATTTACCATAAATTCTATGTAAAGTAGTTTTCAAACAATCACGCTCTCTTGGATCTTCACTATCAAATAATTCTAATATTTTTAATATGAATTCATGGTCAATATATTGCTTAGCAACTTGATGCTGAAAATCAGGAGATTCAATAAATCTTAAAAAAAATTCATAAATTGTTTGCATATGAGGCCAAGCTAATTCTGAAACTGGCTCATCTTCATCGGGATCATATAAATCACCAACGGGATTTACTGGTGGAGGTATAGGTCTAAATAAATTTTTTTTGAACATGGAAACAACTGCTTTATACATCTCATCTGTATAGGTAAATCTATTGTTCGAAATAAACTGAATTAATTCTTGTAATGTTATTCTCTTGATTTCTTTACCTCTTAAATCAAATGTTGGATCAGAAAAATCAAACATTATATTACATTGATCTATTTTTGATATGAACAATGGAATTTGTTCTTCAGGTAAAACTTCATCAAAATTTGGTAATTTAACAATTTCTTGATACTTATCAGAACTTGTTGGTTCAAATCTTGAGGATGAATGTCTTTTTGGAGTCACAATTAAATCAATATCAAAATTTTCTTTGGCATTTGGTGAAGAAATATTCAATTGATAAGGATGAAGTGGTTGATGAGCAGATGAATGATGCGCTTTACCATGATCAATTGGGGAAGTAGGAGTTGGAGCAATAGGATTTGCAGAAGACGAAGACGAACCACCAATAATTGGTTGCGCCATAGTGTTTGGCATGGTCACATTAATTGTCGGGGCGCTTGTCTGTTGTTGACCAATAACTCGTTGATTAGATAACGAAGAATTTGAATTTGGATTTTGATTTGGACTTGGAATGAAATTTGGATTTGAATTGATATTTGAAGTGTTTGAAGAAGTAATCGATACGGATGATAACTTACTAGCATCAGCAACATTATTACTATTATTATTGTTATTATTGTTATTATTATTGATATTGAGGTTGTTACCGATAATATTTTCATGATTATCACTAGTACCAGTACTAGTGATTTCGGAATCAATTTCTGATTTATCAACGTTTGAGAAATCATCATGTTTGGTGGATAAGTTGGATTCATTTATTGAGTTTTTACTCGAGCCTCGAGAGGGGCTTGGAGAATTGGATTGTAAAGAACTTGTTGAAGAATTTGATGGAGATTTTGATACAGCAATTGAGCCAATATTTAATTTTTTGTTATTACTACTACCATTATTATTGCTATTACCATCTTTTGATTTTTCATCTTTTTCCTTCTTATCACCATTCTTTTTACTTGAAGATTGACCTTTGTTTCTAGTCAATCTATTTTTAAACCCTTTCATCATCTTGATTGACTCAAAAAACTTCAACCGGTTATGTCCTAGTTATGTTTTTAGTGAAGCCAACAACAACGAAATATTGGACGAATTAAATCAAGAGAATCAACAACCAGGTAAATGAATCAATGAATTGACGATTGATTGATTAATTGATTGATTAATTAATTGATTGATTGACAATATATATATGTGTGTGTGGGTGTGTGATTGATATGCTGTGTATCCTGTTTGTACCCGGTATGTTGCTTGTTGTTCAAGAGTATATGAGTTTGCAAATTAATTTTTATAATTTAGACTTCCTGTTGTTCATTCTACAGAATTTCCACGACCTCCAAAAATTAAAAACAAACCTTCAAAATTTGAAACCGGAGACAAATTTTTCATTAAAAAATAGCAAAAATTCAATTGTAATCTTAACCAAATGTTATACTACATTGCTTATACGGTTGATTTACTACTTGCTGTCTTTTCAGCGAGACAAAACTGTAAAATTTGATTCGAAAAATTCTCTGATGTAAAGTGTCTAGACACATTGTATTTAACAAACTGTGCAAATCATGATAGTATGGAAGGTTAGTAACATCATGACATTCATTAGTATAGACAGTAAGCTCTTGGAGTTGACGACACTAATAAACACCAGACGCATAGATCAAAAAGTGTGAGGCGCATAAATCAACAAACACTAAACATATAAATCAATAAACACTAACCATATAAATCAATAAGCACTAAACATATACAGTAGAGTAGCTTAGTTTCATAGTTTAGTTTCATAATGTTGACAGACAGTAGGGTTGAAAGATTTTGATGAGATTTTTTAGTTTTACATTAGTCTTATGGTGCCTTGTTTTATGGTGCCTAATTTTATAGTGCCTAATTTTATAGTTCTACGACTTTGGGTTCAAAAAATAGTTGAGTTTAGTATGCTGAATGCAAATTGTATTTATTAGTCACTAATTCAAATATCCTGTTACTTGAGTTGAGATTAATATGGTGATCTCCCTAGTTAAACCCTTTTGTAATCTGTTATTATATTGTAATAGGCTGATTTTTGATATATATTTCGGACACTTTAGCCAATTTAGGAAGTTTGAGGTTAGGGGCACTATCTATTTATAGGATTAAAAATACTTTTATCAATTTATTAACTTTAGTAGAACCATTACATTCAATAATTTTCCTATAGAAACTCTATTTCGAATCCCATAGAAACTCAATTTTGAACTGTATCGAGTACTATAATCGATTTTAGTTTCTTGAATTGTATTTTCATACTTAATTACAATTTACACTAGTTGACGTTTTTTAATTATTTATGACTGGTTCTTCTTTCAATAGCTTTAGTTTGAGTTTGAACCCTTTAAAGAATTGTAAAATCGCTGGCATATATACTGTAGACTTGTAAAATAATTTCGGTTTTTTTATTTTGAGTTAATTATTTCTATGTGTTTTTTCCATAGTACTGGATTACAATCTGGTTATTAGTTCACTCAACAACTCAATAATCTTCGTTATACAAAAATTAGTATTTGATAAGTGAAAAGATCTATGCAACACTAACCATTGCCTGTGATATCTTCTTCTGTGACCAATCGCCTGGCTTTTTTTCTTGTTCTTTTCTGTTGTTCTATAATCAATTCTCTTTTTTTTAAAAAAAATGAATATTGCCTTATTATCGTCTTTTGTATCTGGAATAATTTATCATGATTTTCTTTATTTTCTTTTTAAAGTCTTTTCTTTACTCTATAAAGGAAATCATTGATATAATCAGTGACATTTTTATGCTCCAATTTTGTTTAACTCATGATCAATGCCAAATTATCATTTTGTTTCTTCCTTAATCTAATTTCAGTCGATATATATCCATGGTATCATTTTTCTTCTTCTTCTTCTTCTTCTTCTTCTTCTTCTTCTTCTTCTTCTTCTTCTTCTTCGTGTTCTCAACCCTGTTGGTTTGAGTGTTTTAGCTCTTGCTTTTGTTTTCTCTAATCTTCAATTGGTTCCGCCAATACCAACTGATTAATATCACCTTCAATCAATGGCGATTTCTTATTCAATTCGTAACTTAAGTAAGTATTCCAGCCAATGCTCAAAATATTGACCACTAATAATCGATATTGCAATGGTATTACATAAAAATTAAATAATTGAAATCCCGGCCAAATTAGCCAATTGTTTCTTAATGTTGGCCACCAATTTTGCCTTAATTTTGTTTCAATACTTTCAATTGGCTTTTGCTCCAAAATTGTCATCACTGAATAATACATGGGAATACCAATAATTGGAGCAAACCCAAGTTGATCAAGTCCAACTTTACATATAGTATTGACCATTTTTGACCGACTAGGATTGAATTTAGATAGTAACACATACCATTGATGTCCAACTGGAGCAAAGATGATCCCTCCATATACGATTGCCCTCAAAGTTCTTTCGTAATCATATTGACCATCATCCTTATGAGGAAACAATTTTTGAGCAAGACAATCACCCGTACCAAACAAAACCCCGGTTTGCACCATGTTGGTTAAGATTGGCCTTCTAGCTAGCAAATTTTGGTATCGTTTAAACATTGAAAAAACTGGAAGAATATAGTTGTATTGAAACAAGTCAAATAAACATCAATTATAGTGTAATGAAAATTTTATCCTCACGGTTTGATAATATTTTATGTAAAGAATTATTGTATTGAGAAATGATAATCTTGAAACTATTGTTATATGAATCTCTATAAATCTATGGTGTCTATAAATCTATAACATTTATGCATAATTTTGTTTGAGATGCGCAATTTCAAAAAGCGCCTTAATTGACATCGACTCAGAACTTCTTAGAATCTTATCAATGGTTGGATTTTCCATAAAGAGAACAGGCCATTATTAGAACAATTCTTTTTTATGATCGAGTCGGATTACATCATTCGTGAACAACTTTGTAGTTCATGCTGATGGGCCATTTGAACTAGATACATTATATCTATGACAAAAGCTTTTAATCTGTAAAGAAAAAACTTCTTCATCACGATTCACAAGTTTTGATCTATGGTCTCACATGTTGATATATGATCTTAAGAGTTGACCTATTGGTTTTGGGTAACTTTTTGTTTACTTTTGGTTTATGTTTTATTTTTCATTTGGTATATTTATGGTTTACTGTAGTTATTCGAAATTTATCTTAGTAACAACCAGCCAATTCGTCGTCTTGGATATCAACAATTTCTTCAAACCTATGACCACTACCCTTACCATGACCCTTAGTATTGTGACAGAAGGATAAGAAACAATTCCACCCTATGGACCATATGTTAGCAGCTAATACTCGTAAATGGATTGGAATAAATAGTAAATTCACAAGTTGAAAAGTTGGCCATACTGTCCAACCCGCTTTCAATACTGTCCACCAATTGTTGGTTAATTTTTGATGAATAATTTCTAACGGGTTATCATGCATTGCAAGAAATACCATTACTGTATTATATAATGGGATCAATACTAATCCTGGCATTATCAATTGATCCACCGTTACTCGAAAAACAGTATCAAACACATGCAACTTTCTAGCACTCATATTAAGTCGGTGATTATTTCTAATAAATGGATTTTTCAATCTGGGTAGTATCTTACCCTGCCAAACTACCACAATTGGAGCAAAAAAAATACTTCCATAAATAATAGCTCGTAATGTTCGAGCATAATTGAATGGGACAACAATGTCCGTAGAAGAATTTATAAGTATTGGACTAGTAGATGATGGTGGTGATATGCTAACTTTTGGTGATTTTGATTTTTTTGACTCGTCTGAGTCTAATACTGGAGGAAATAATTTTTGCGCCAAAACATCCCCACTACCAAACATGACCCCAGTGGTGATCATGTTAGCTCGGAAGGGATATTTCTTGAGTAGATTGGTATACCTATGGAATATAGTTGGCATGTTATCAATCAAATCAAATCAATATTGCAAAAAAAAAAATTGAAAAATTGAAAAATTCTACTTGCATATATTTTTCATTACAGAACATCAACAAAAAAAAAGAAATAGTTTAATCAGACTGAATCACCATACAATAATCAGGAAACTTCTAATAAAATTGTAGGTTATTATAAAAATACCAATGGTTAATCATTATTGTAGAACCAATAATTGTAGAACTAATCATTGTAGAATCAATCCCATCTATGGGTAATGTAATGTTAATATATGGTATTTTTTTTTTTTTTTTTTTTTTTTTTTTTTTTTTTTTTTTTTTTTTTTTTTTTTTTTTTTTGGAAATTTTATTTATACTTCCATTAACTAAACTGTTCAATATATCCAATAGCTTTATTACTACCAATACAAACTATCTGTCTCCTATTTTTTTTTACATTCCTCGGCGCCCATACTTTGTGACTTGGGGACAAGAACCCGTTTCTCGGGCTCCACTTCCGTCATTTGTAATTATCGTTGATTATGTGTCATAATAGTAGCTGGCGGCTTAGCAAAATTTATGGGGACCGGTTTTGGCCAAATTGCAAACCTCAAACTGATGGGTTGATATTCATAGTAGTCATATTCATACCAGGGTATATGAAAACTAAATACAGAAGATTAAATTCAAATATAGCTATTCAATTATTCTGTAGTAAATTAATGCAAGTATAGACATATGATGAATGTTTAGTAAATATTGATGCAAATATATACATTGATGAATGTGTAGTAAACTTTTAATGCAAATATATACATTGATGAATGTTTAGTAAATATTGATGCAAATATATACATTGATGAATGTGTAGTAAACTTTTAATGCAAATATATACATTGATGAATGTTTAGTAAATATTGATGCAAATATATACATTGATGAATGTGTAGTAAACTTTTAATGCAAATATATACATTGATGAATGTGTAGTAAACTTTTGATGCTAGTATATACATTTATTGAATGCTTAGAGAACATTTGTTGCAAGTATATACATTTATTGAATGCTTAGTAAATATTGATTCAAATACACACATTTATTGAATGCTTAGAGAACATTTAATGCTAAAATTCAATTTTAGCTCTCCTTGTGTCTTGGTAATTACTTTTGTTTGATTGACTTCAATTACCTTACAAAACTTTCAAAAAATCGATTTTCCAAAAAACTTAAACATTTTGAAATGAAATTGTCGATTTGCTATTGAATCAGTAATTCATGGATTCGTTGAAACTAAGATAGTTTGATTTGCACATTCAATGTTACAAGCGGTGGTTACTTCTTCTTTATATTCTTCTTGTAAATGATTATTTGATTATGTTGTTGTTACATTTCCGATTTTTGTTACCTTATATTTAGTATAGATTTTGTAGGTTATATTTATTAAAATATTTCTATGTTCGTTACATAATTCATTATTGCTTATATCATAAGTTACACAGCCTATTGCTTTCGATTCTTTTCAATTCATTAGTTGACGATTTCTTTACTTAATCATTTTCATTTTCATATTCATTTTCATGACTAAAGTTGTCATGATTTTAATCAAGGTGATATTGATACTCGCTGGCCTGCTTCTAACGCCTTTTTCACATTTGAATCAAGGGTTCCTTCATTTCCACATATAGAACACTTTAGTAATTTCTGATAATAGAATGGTAAAAGCGGGATGAAAAACAAAGTTACACAACTTATTGACTTTATAGCATGAACCGACTGATTATGGCACCTATCACAATAGCATGTAATATGCTGAAACGACCCAATGGGCGAGTTAAAGTCTTTGATTCCAACAAGGAAGAACATATTGTTTTAGTGAATGATTTTACTAGTGGCTTGGATAATACAGGTTTAATGACACAAAAAGCAATGAAGAACACAAGTTAAAAATTGAAAAAGATTCCAAACCAGAGTGAAAGCTAGAAGCTCAAGCAATTGAGACAACAATGAAAAAACAAAAATGAAAGAAGAGAGAAACAAAAGAGAAAAAAGAAAATAGAAAGATAGATTTAAACAAGATTTAAACAAAAGATTTAAACAAAAGATTTAAACAAAAGGTTTAATCAAAAGATGGTGTATATATAGGTTTTTAAATAGATTTGTATATGGCTTTATTGCTTTGTATATATATTTACACATAGATTGGTAGAATAAAAATGTGAACCGAGGAATAGAAAGGAACGGAGAAACTAGGAATCAGCCGTGACTAAAAGGATGAAATCATTAATAAATGGCAAACTTAATCAGCCGTGAAAACGAAATCGTCAATTAAATGGCAAACTTGTAAGCAATTAAAAGCAATCAAAAGTATCAAGCAAAAAATAACTGTAAAAAAAAAAACCGGACAATAACAGAAAGTATGAGACTGGGGATATTAAACTACGAAAAACAATAACGAAAGGACAATGTAAGTGAAACAACTATACATAAGGTATAAACGACTATTTAATAATGTAAAATATTAGTGATATAGTAGTAAATATAGTTCATAATGTAATAGTTGTAGTAATGATTATTTATTTTTAATTCTAAATATAGCAATTATGTCAAAAAATTTAGGAGTATGACAAAATATTAATCCTAATACTAGAACATACATTGAATAAACATGTAACTATTAATTATAACGTTTATGAAGTAATGCAAACATAGTAATCAAAAGTGTCGAACAATATTTTTACGAATAAACCAATATCAAATGGTTAGAAACCAAAATAAATGGAAAATAATTGTATCAATTTGAGACATAACATGATAGACAAAAAAGAAAATGTATGATGAACAAAAAAAATGTATAATGAAAAGAAAATGTATGATGAAAAGAAAATGTATGATGTAAGAAAATGTATGATGACCAAAAAATGTATGATGAAAAGAAAATGTATGATGTAAGAAAATGTATGATGAAAAGAAAATGTATGATGTAAGAAAATGTATGATGTAAAGAAACTGTATGATGTAAAGATATCAGTATGAAGTAGGAAGTAGATCGATCGTATTATTGTTTTTAAAAATATGTAAATGGTTTGTAAATGGTTTGTGTTTGTATAGTATTGTCGTATGATTTGGACTTTTATGGTCAGTTTATGTATATGGTATGTATATAGAAGATTTCTATAGTATTTACGAATGTATTCTAATTATGATATCTATGATATCTATGGTCAATTGTATCTATGGTCAATTGTATCTATACTCAATTGTATCTATGGTGTATGCTATCTATGTATCTATGCATCTGTTGTTTATCTAGCAATGTATTATTGTTTTTATTTTCCATGATTGCTAAATAATGATGACAACAATTGGCTGGTAAGAGACGAAAAAAAAAAAAAAAAAAATAATACATTTGATAATTAATCAATTTCAGGTTACCAAAATTGATTGAAAACAAAATAACTTAAACTTAAACTTAAATTATCATTAAATTAATTACATCTATATCTATACCTCTGTCTGTGTGTGTGTGTGTGTGTGTTTGTGTGTGTGTGTTCTCTGTTTCTTTGTATTTGTTCTCTGTTTCTTTGTATTTGTTTCTTTCTATTGTTAGGCTTTTGTTGACATTTTGGCGATAATTATTTTCGCACCATAATTTAATTTTTCTTCCTCCTCCCTTAAAAAACTTTAGTTGATTCAAATTTATTTATTCTTTATTCTTTAACTTTTTTGATAATTGACATCTGTTTCTTGTTCTATTGAGATAAAAAAAAAAACCAAATCATAATCAAATAATTGAAACAATGCATAGAACTTACTCGCTTAGATCACAAAGAGCTCCAACTGCTGCTCAATTACAATCACCAGCTCCTCCTCCAGCTTCTACTAAATCAAGATGGTTTGGTTCAGGATCAATCTCTCATCTGATTAGAAAATCAACTGCCGGAGCTTTATCGAGTGAATTATCTAAAAAATTGGCTGTTTTGATTAAAATGGAAAAAAATTTAATGAGATCAATTGAAATTACTTCAAGAGAACGTAAAGAAATTGCTAAACAATTATCAACTTGGGGTGAATCAAATGATGATGATATCTCTGATATTACCGATAAATTAGGGGTTTTGATTTTTGAAATCGCCGAATTAGAAGATCAATTCATTGATAGATATGATTTATATAGAATTACTTTAAAATCAATTAGAGATATCGAAAGTTCAGTTCAACCAAGTCGTGAACGTAAACAAAAAATTACTGATCAAATTGCTTATTTAAAATATAAAGATCCTCAATCTCCAAAAATTAATGTTTTAGAACAAGAATTAGTTAGAGCTGAAGCTGAATCTTTAGTAGCTGAAGCTCAATTATCTAATATTACTCGTGAAAAATTGAAAATTGCTTATAATTATCAATTTGATTCTATTAGAGAACATTCAGAAAAAATTGCTTTAATTGCTGGTTATGGTAAAGCTCTTTTGGAATTATTAGATGAATCTCCTGTTACTCCAGGTGAATCTAGACCTGCTTATGATGGTTATGATGCTTCAAAACAAATTATTATTGATGCTGAAAATGCTTTAGCTTCTTGGACTTTTGATTCTGCTGTTGTAAGACCTACTTTATCTTTAGCTCAAGGTGAAGATGAAGATTATGAACATGAAGGTGAACATGATGAAGTTGATGAATTAGCTGATCAAACTGAACAATTAAAAACTACTGAAAAAGAATGGGCTTAAACCATAATTTGAATCTTTTGATCAAATTATTATTTGATTTTCAAATAAAATTATCCCAGATCAAGTTTTTTTTTATTTTACCTTATTTTATTTTATCTTACTTTATGTTAAATTATCTTTGTTTTTTGTAACAATATATTTTTCTTTATTGTTTTTTTTTTTTTTATTAAGAAAAAGTATGCAATATATATATTTTTATATGTTTATGTATTTATATATATGTTCTCTATTTTTGTATTATTCTCATGTTGTTAGTTGAATAAATACTTAACTAAATATTGGCTGTCTTAGTGAAGTCACCATTGTGGGGCTCGAACCGGAACCTAATCTATTATATTTGAAAGATAAAAAGCATGGCGTTGATCGATTAGTTCGATTTGCAATTGCATCTAAATGAGTTAAAATGAATAATGTGTAATCGAATGGCCTATTTATAAATGAATTCATTTACTTTATGAATTCTCAGTTTTTGTATATAAACATGAGTGGTTATCTACATACATTATTAGTGGTATATATGAGTGTGTACGTATTCATTAAAAATTAGAGACATATTGCTGCATATATGGTATTGTATATTTACATTTGTCTGTATGTTTTATTTGTATCTATCAGTCTTCTTTTAAGGTGTGTAGGTATTTCTGTATGCAAGTAATTTTCATCTGTATTTATTCAACCAAGTTTGCTATAATCTTGAGCATGCAACCTTACCATCTGTAGGATTCAACAAATACGATTCTTTGCTAGCACATAAGTTCATGTCATTCATGAATAACAAAAAAGAATAAACAGATCTTTATTTCGAAGCCCTAGGTATTTAATCAATTTTAGAAATGTGGTAAAAAACTATGAAAGTGAGACAAACCAAAGTAAGTATGGAAAGAAACCAAGAATAATAATAAAACAATAACTACAATAATAATAATAATAATAGAAAGAATAACAAGTACAGCAAAAATAACAAGTACAACAAGTGTAAAAATAGTAACTACAATAGCATTTAGGTTTTAGTGATTTCCCTGTGGTTAGTATCAATCGACTTTACAAAAAAAAAAAGAAATTTTTGTAATAGGAAGATCATCATCCCACGCTGACTTAGGAAAAATAGAGACAAAATTGGTTGCCGGCATTATAAAAATAAAACTAAAAATAAAAGAAAGTGGTACGATGATCATAATACCTAGGTTACTCATATTTACAAACACAAATTAAAAAAACTAAAACAATATTAAAAAAAAAATAAATAAAAAAAAAAAAAGAATTGAAAAAAACAACTACTATAGAATGTACAATTGCTAAATTTTTCGAAACTTCTATTGATGCATCAACTTTTATTTTGCTTTAAATTGTCATTTGCTATTGAATTTGTTTACTCTTTTCATCGTAATCCAAATCCTATTTATTCCAGTTATTCTTCCTTGAAATTCCAGTTACAAAATTTTATCTCCTTGGTCTTCGTTTGCTTATCTTTGCTTCTCGTTTTTTTTATTTATATACTTCTTCTTCTTCTTCTTCTTCTTCTTCATGTAGCCGGTTCTAAACACGGTTTCCACGAATTTAATCTTTTGGATTATATGCACTCCCAATATTATTGTTTACAAATTTTTTTTTGTGATTGATAATTTTTTGTGCAAAACGCACGACCCGGATAAAAAGTCAACTAACAAAGCATGATACTATAAACTAAAGTAAACATATGTCATCCTAAGAATGTCTAATCATATACATTCTTCGCCTAACATAGATCCGTTGATTTATGAGAAGACCCCCAATAAACAGCCGGCGTTAATACCTTCTTCAACCAATAAGTATCTCAACTTAACACCATTTAATAATCGAAAGTACTTCAATGAAAACTTATTTAGTTATAATAATAGTCCTCGATTTGATATAGACTTCAACATTACTCCCTTTAAAGACAAGCCTGATGCAAATACTAATAGCAATCTTAGGGACCGAGATCGAGATCGAGATCGAGATCAAGACCAAAATTTGAAGGATAAATTCAGTTTAACCCCATTCACTAAAGATGGTCGTTTCTTGAGTGACAAATTCACTCCACTATTTGATAAAGTCAACGATAAGTTCAATGACAAGTTTACTCCCTACAATGATTATTATGATTTCTCTATCAAAGATTTACAAACAATTACTCCATCCAGATTCGAAACCAAAGATGATAAATTTAGTAAAAACAATAATAAAAATGATAATAATAATAAAAATGATAATACTAATAATATTAATGATAATGATAGTAATAATAATAACAATAATAATAATAATAAAAACAATAATAATAATAACTATAACGATAGCAATAGCAAGAACAAGAACAATCACAATAACAACAATAATAGCAATATGAATAACAATAATAATAACAATATTAATTATAGTAATACTAAACCAAAATTGAAAGATGACAAGTTTTTATCTCGGAATGCTAATCCAAAGACTCCTTCAAAATTAAGAGATATTACTAATCACCAAGAATTCGTTACCCCTGCAAAACAAAAAATTACCATTGTTTCTTCGCCGTCCACCGAAATCGCTAGTTCTGCCATGAAGGAAGCGGACGATGAGGTCAAAGTAGAACAATCGCGAGCGGATATAGATGAAGATAATCCCAATTCCCCTACTCCAATCATGAAAATTGAACCCATTATGGGTATATTTTGTCAGAAAAAAAAACCAGCCCAAATAGAAAAGAAAAAAATTAAAAGGACTAATAATATGACAAAATTTCAAATAGTTTTCACCGATGTTCATACCCTAATGAATAATAAATCAAAAAAGAAATCAGACGTGAAAAAGAAAAGAAAAACAAATTCTGGAAATAGCCAATCTCATGTTACACAGCCAATGCTATCGGCATTAGAATCTGGATCAAGCCACAGATCAGGGTTGATTCAAAATGGCTCTCAACCAGCTCACAATATACTGTCTCTGTCTTCCTTGTTTACCAATAGCTTCAAGTCAAATTCTTTTTCTGAACACAATTTAACTATTAATTCATCAAAAGAAGCTTCATTGATATCTGGTAATAACAACATTTCAAATCTATCTGATCATTCATCTTTTGATTTATCTAACCTATCTTCAACACCAAATTCAAAGTATATTTTAGATAAAATATTTGAAAAGAACTCACCACAAAATTTTAATTTTTACAATAACATGCCTCCCCCTTCAAAACAGCAACATTCTCAGTTACAAGTCCAATCTCAACAGCAACAGCAATTATTTATGCAACAACATATAAATCAAAGAAATCCTCATCATATCCAATCTCAGCAGATGCAAGCACATTTTCAACAACAGCAACAACAACATCATCAAATGCAGCAGCAACAAATGCAAGAACAGCGAATGCAGCAGCACTTACAACAACCACATCAGACTTATTCCATGATGATGAGTACGCCTCAACATCAGCATGTAGTAAATTATAATTCCAATTTATATCATCAAGAGTGTTCGCCTAGTAATAATGAACCAGGGAATGATCTATCGTACAGCTTTCAGTCTCCACAAACATCACTTCAAATGACGGCGGTATCGGCAATGATGCCATTTCAAGAAGAAGATTCAAATATACGTCAATGAAACTAACATCACTAAATGCTGCATATCAAATTCAATTCTCATCCAATATTATGTCCAAAATAATATCACAATATTTCAAATTATATGACAATCACAATGTCAATTTTCAATTCATTAGGCAGGAAATAAATTCATTAAAAACTTATATTATGTCATTACCTTTTTTTATTTCAGTAGATTAAGGTTAATTGAAGGTACAAAATGACCAACAGTATTAATAACGTGTAACACTAACTTAATAAATACAAGGAAGTTTTCCGAGAGATGTAGATTATCCGTTATATACAAGAGGTTTATACAAGAGGTTTTATTAGACATTAGGTGGTAGTAACAAAGCCCCGATTACATTAGGCCTCTCAGTAGCTAACAAGTCAAAACTTTGAGCAGCGTTATTAGAATCACCAATTTCCAATTGGATTCCCAATTGAGAGAAAAATTTTCGATTTGATTCACTTAGCATTCTTGATTTTTTCCCTAGTCCAATACATAAAATTTCTGGTTTTGGATGAATTTTAGTGAAAATTTGTAAAATCTCTTCTTCATCAAACTCGACTATGAAGCCGTTAATTAATTTGTAACATCCTGTTAAGTTTATCTCTAAAGATTCTGTTTGGTAGAGTAATGCTCCAATAATATTTCCCAGTTTATCTGGTGATGATATGTAAATATTGTTTGCCAAATAAAACCCATTATGTTTAACTGATTCGATATAATTGATCGGTTTATCTGAAAACATCAAAATATCATTCTTTTTGAATAAATCAGCTGGATTAGCTGTTGTTTGACCTTTTCCACTGGGTGCTTGCAAAATTTGTTTAGGATCACCTCGTACTTGCTTTCCACCCCCAAACAAGTCCCAGCGTGTACGACTAGTATTAAATCCTCGAATACATACTCTATTACTTACTGACCTATGACTATATCGAAACATATTACTTTATGCTACTGAAGCTGATTCTCACTATGTAAAAATTGTGTCTACTTTTGCAGTATACACGCTAAGCTTGGAATGAAATTTAATCAAAGACAAAATTAATTAGAATTGGAATGCTATATATGTCAATTCAAGATAGTATTAGTTCGTTAACAGTTGTATCACTTTAGATTTCTCTAATTTTAACCGATGATTTATGGCTATTTTACATTTTTCGTAAATATCTGGTCTTTCAATGTATATTCTACCTGAAGAATCTGAGGAATCCGATATCCGAGATGATGTGACTGAAATATGCATCTCTTCAAATTGAAGCTTAGATATCGACGGTTTAGATCTCAATACCTTCACCGGAGAAGCGGGCCGAGAAACTGGAGTTGATGGTCTTGATTCTTTTGTTGGAGAAGTTGCAGTCGATGACCTTGATTCTTTTGTTGGAGAAGATGGCCGGGATGCTATTGAAGGTCTTGTTTCTTTAGTTGGAGAAGATGGTGGTCGTAATTCCTTGGATTTAGTAGGTGATTGTAACTCAAACAATGATTGTGATTTTTTTTTTAATAACCGAGGAGTTGATGTAAAACCAGAGTCCACTATTGGTTTTGTAGGAGATGAAATCTTTAAATGCTCATTATAAATTCGATTTACTTGAATATCGAATGCCAATTTGTGTAAATAATTTTGAATTATCAATTGTTTTTCATTTTCATTGATCAATATTGGTTTAGATTTGTTATCCAAACGATGATCATGAATCACTCGTGATATTCCAGCCAACGCATAATCCAATCTTTTTTGATAATCAATCGTTTGAAAGTGCTCACAATAAATATCGGACTGGGCAAGAATATTTGCCATTAAGTCTATTGATGTTGATAATGGAAATAGTATAAAGTTGAATTTGCTAACTTTTTGATCTCGATTATCGACAAAGTTTGGGAATTGATTTTCAACATCTGATTTCAAGCTAGCCTCAGAATTCAATTTGATTGCTGAACCTACACTGGTTTCCAAATTTGATCCATTTTGGGATTTTGATTTTATTGATCGTGATAAATTTTCACTAGGCAATGACGATAAGAAACACCATGATCGAAATTTATTTTTGGTAAAATCTACCATAATTCGATATTCATCTTGAGTAATTTTATCAATAAAACCTTTCGTATTATACATTTGATCTAACTTTTGAAAAATTAATTCATCTTCAATGCTCGAATTATCGACATATTTTAAAGTATTAGTATCACGATCCAAGAATGATGACAATTTATGAATTTTCAACCGTTTGAATAAGTATAATAACGATTTTACTTGTAAATCAATCGAATCATGATTCTCACCTTGGTCAAATTTGGGTATAGAAGCAGTTGCAATTGGCTGCAAAAATAATTTCAACATTGTTCTGCTACAATAAACACCAAATTATCATATGCAATGCACCCTTGCAAACTCTAAATCACACTTTTGAATCCAATATTACCCTTTAATATTAAAAATCTGATCAATTTGTAAACATGGTTTCCCAATTCGGATTCTTATTAGTAGATGGTAGCGCCAAGAATTATTCTGATCGACGACGACATTTGTTTGAAATATCCAAATGGTAGCGCACATTTATTTATAAAAATAGGTGTCGTACGACATTTTATATTATGGATGGTAGCGCTATACATAAATGGCAAGTTTTATTGTAGAGAGAGTATGGTTAGATAATTAAAGATACTTTTGAATAAATAGCCATGTCATCGCAGTCTGGGATCACTGTTTCGTCGGAATTGGTAGATGCTTTTAAGTCAATGACTAATAATGCATTAGTGGTCAAGATTTCTTCGGATTTCACCCAATTGATCCCTGATACAAGTTATCAATCGAAATCAAAATCATTGAAAGATGAATTTGAGGCTTTAAATCAACATATTTCTAAATCCCATCCTGATCCAGCTTATATACTAATTCCAAAATCTGAGCAAGAACACATTTTTATTAGTTTCATACCCGATATTGCTCCAATAAAACAAAAAATGTTGTATGCTTCCACCAAAAATACTTTAATTAGTTCATTGGGGGGTAACTTTTCCAAGCACAATACTCATGCTTGGACAAATTTGGATGAACTAAATTATGAATCTTATCAAGCTGAAACCAATAATGTTGATGGTCCGTTATCAGTCGATGAACAAGTGTTAAAACAAATTAATGAAATGCAAGATTTAAGTTTAGGACAAGGTTTCAAACGACAATTGGCTTCAATGCATGATAATTCTTCGAAAAGCTCCCTTTCACTGGCCAAGTCTTCCAACTTATTAGTCAATATTGATGATGATTTACAAGATTTATTTAATGATTTGGGAAACAATTCGGATAGCAATTCATTAATAACCTTTAATATTGACCAGGAAGTATTAAAATTAAATGATTCAGTTAACAAGGTTTTATTGAAAGATTTGATTTCAACTCTACAATCTTCAAATACTGCAAATAGTCCGCAATATGGTATTTATAATTATTCACCAAAAAAACATGCATTTATTTATTCTTGTCCTTCGGGTTCAAAAGTAAAAGACAGAATGATCCA
Organism: Suzukiozyma pseudoglaebosa; assembly: GCA_030705115.1. Taxonomy (NCBI): domain Eukaryota; kingdom Fungi; phylum Ascomycota; class Pichiomycetes; order Serinales; family Debaryomycetaceae; genus Suzukiozyma; species Suzukiozyma pseudoglaebosa. The sequence goes on along the minus strand of JANIWI010000049.1, from coordinate 42,980 downwards.
TGCTTCAACTAAGGTAGGGTTAATTAATCACTTGAATGGTCTATTGAATTCAAAAAATTTGAAAATTGATAAGTCTTTAGAAGTTGGCGATTTGAATGAATTAGATTTATCTGAGTTACAAGCAGAAGAGGAAACAGGCAATAATTCTTCTGATACAAATACAACTGGGTTAAGATTTTCGAAACCAAAGGGCCCAAGAAGAAGATGAAAATTTTACATTTACGAATTGATTCAAATTAATCAAATATATATTAACTTCATATATAAATTAACGCCCCAATACCAATTATTTTCTACCCTTTTATTCCTTTAGTCCCTTTAATTCTTCTTGAACATATTTATCTACTATCTGCTTCAATATTATATGATGTGGTTCATTGAATGTTTGATCAATAAAATTCAAATCTCTGTTCCCACCATCCAAGATATGCTGATAAATCTTATGCGATGCTGTTTTATTGATTTTGATATATTCATCTTCTGTATGAATTACCGGGAATGAATTACTATCTATTTTATACAATGGACGTAGATTATTTCGAATGTATTTCTGAATTTCTATTTTATGATCCAATGTTAATTCATTACGTGATTTTTTGATAATTTTGGAATCACTATCGTATTGTGTATCGCTTTCCCCTGAATATTCATTTAAACTATTGCTAGAAGGGGATAAAGAAGTCGGTGAATCCGATAAATTATTGATACTTTGTGGAGGTGGAAACTGATTAGAAGAATATTTATTTGATGAAGTTTTTAATTGATTAATTAAACTGGAAATTCGACTAGAATTGGAACTGGTTTTGGAACATCCTTCAATAGTTTGATCTTGTTTTAATTCTCTAGTTTCAATGGGAGTAATCTTCTTCCTTCTTCTTCTAGTTCTTTTCTTTGAATCATGATTATCCGAGGTTGTGGCATTTGGTTCCACGACTTCAACTCCTTCTCTTAGCTTTTCGTAACCATCCCAAGATTGTTTCTCTTCTTCAGTTAAATTTTTCTTCGCTTTCAATTCTTTTCGTAAAAGCACCCCTCCGTTGATTACATGATTTGAGTGTAATGGTAAGTTTTGGTCATCATTGAATTCTTGTTGGTATAGGAAACTATCATCTAATTCATTATTACTATTATGAATAATCAAACCTGGTCTTCTAGGGGGAGTGGAAAAATTTGCTTGGTGGTTAACATCATGGTCAATAAGATTGATTCTTCTATTTTGTCTGGGTATTGGATTAGGGCGTATCATGCCTCTTCCTCCTCGACGTCCTCTAGATGATGTTTGTATTGTAGGTAAAGGTAGTATCAAATTTTGATCACAATCACAAAATGGACAACACCAATTGATATAAGGTTCTGCTCCTGTCAAACCCAAGCAGTTTAAATGAAAGTTGCAGCCACAAAAGTTACAATTGATCATATTTCGGATTGAAGAACGATAATCCGAACTTGAACATATTGAACATACACCATTGGATGACACTTCAAAATTATCATCTACTAAATCGTTTCGACTTATTATGAACTCTTGAGGGATCTCATCAACGGCGGGATTAGGCAATAATTTATCCTGAATGGGAACGGTATCAATCACCAAATGAGGATTAGAGAACAAGGCAATAGTAATGACATAAAACCGTCTTCGACACTGGGGACAACTATTGGAATTCTGAGACCATTGTACTATACAACTTTTATGATAATATTTTGTTGTACAGCAGGAATTGATAAATCCAATTAGATCTTGGGGTAAAATCGCCTCCAAACATATATTACACTCATGATCCAAATCGGGTTTTTGGCCTCGATTGAAACTTTGACCTATGTTAACCATTTCAACCTTCATATAGATCGCATTCAACTATAAGAATCCGCTTGTATTCACCAATTTTCGCTTATTATCAGGTTGATGCTTTTTGCAGTCGCAGGGTGCAAAATGTTGGTAGCGAAATTTTGCAGTCAAAGACATCACCATCAACTAAATCTTTGATTGGGTTTCTTTTGTTAGTACTATTGGGTATGTCTAGACATCAGTACGACTTGGTACAATGTATGAAGCAGCCGGGCCGGGCTGTGGGTCTAGTTTGTCAGCAATGTGAAGATAGGTGCCCTATTTGTGATTCGTATGTTAAAGCTACTACTAAAGTGAGGATATGTGAAAGTTGTAATTTTGGTCATCTTGGCAATAAATGTATATTGTGCACCAACTTCTTGGGTAACAACAACGAGAATGGAGTGCCTGCTTATTACTGTTTGGAGTGTGTAAGAATGGAGAAAGATCGTGAAGGTTGTCCCCGAATTTTGAATGTTGGTAGCTTGAAATCAGATTTGATATTTAAGAAAAAGAGTGAAAAATAGAAAAATAAACAATGCTAAAGTCATACAAGAAGAAGGAAAAGAATAAATATAGTCAAAGAATAATTATAGTCGAAGAATTAAGTTAAAGAATAATTATAGTCAAAGAATAAATATAGTCAAAGAATAAAGTTAAAGAATAATTATAGTCAAAGAAATTTTTTTTTTTACTTTTAAATATCTTTTTGTTTGATTATGTCCTCAGGAAATGTAATAGGATATTTTCTGGAATTGATGTTTCGGATTTGATAAATTTGCAAATGGCATATGAAGTACATACAAAATGGATTGTAATTCGATCCATGAACTAAAATATTACTCAAGCCATAATAATATCTCCGGAATAATTGATATGACGTCTAAAGCTTACACAGACTTATTATGACGTTTGAAGCTTACACAGACTTATTATGACGGCTAAAGCTTACATAGACTTATATAGCTTTTAGCTAAACCTAAATATACTGTAATAGAGTTGAGTAACGAAAGGTTCACCGAGTGACAAATTTTCTGATATATAGGTATTATAATAGTTTTTGATTTACAAGATTTTATTTTGTATCTACAATTTTTTATTTATTTTGATATCCTAGGTATTATAATAGTTTTAATCTATAAACCTTCAACAAATACCTCACCAGTGAGATATGCCATATAAAACAAGCAGTTTTTTTTTTTATTTTCACAAAATGTTTTTCCAATAGTGATTCCAATAAATTATTTTGTTTTTTTGTAGTTTTAAAATGAATTTTTTCATTTTAGCACATAAAACAAGTACTTTTTTTTATTTTCACAAAATGTTTTTCCAATAGTGATTCCAATAAATGAGTATGTTTTTTTTATATTTTCAAAATGAATTTTTTTCATTCTAGTTTCACTAAAATTAAAAAAAAAAAAAAAATTCCACTTACTTATTATAAATCCATTTCCAACCGTTTAATCTCAACTCCTATATCGACAACACTTTTCAAGCCATCTTTCCATTGATCATTTAAGTAAGAATTTAGATTCTCTTGATTCATATGTAATTTCTTCCGGTTTAAATTTAGATCATCTAAAGCTTTACGTTTATTGTTAATTGATGAATCACAAGCTTGATTCAACAGGCTCAAGTTGTTGATATGTTGAGCACAGGACGCCCGATACTGAGATTCAGTTACTAAATCATCATTTCTCGCTTGTAGTACTGAATATGACATGGTTGTATAAATATTATCTGGTTTAGATGTATCAGTATATCGAGACATATCAATCCCAGAATGCTCTAGTTTATTATCTTCTTCTTCTCCTTCTTCCATATCTTCATCCTCTTCAAACTTATGATCCAATAGCCTATTACTTAGTGGTAATTCTGGTATTGGTAAAACGGTATCAATATGAGGATGTAGATGGTTACGATGGTGACCATACTGATTAGATAACTCGATTTGAATCAACTGCTCGACCTGCGAACGTTCTTCAGGAGTGATTGACTCCTCCAAATATGGCATATGCTCTAAAGGTTCATAATTAATCGATACCATGATCAAGAGTAACCTAGTTTTATTTACTGGCAAAGATAATTTTTTCTTACGGTTGGTTTTGCCAATCTGGTTTTGTGCCATCTCCACAAATGGTTGAACCAGTAGAGGCGAAATTTCGCTTCGTGGTAAGGCAACATTGTACGGCCGCCGAACCTACAATAGGCGAGAGGAGAAATATATATACATATACATATATATATAGTAGACACACTTGCTATGAATGGTCGTAGCCGTGGAGAATCTGTGACTTTTACCTGTCATTAGTGACATAGACTCACAGGGCACTAAATTCGAGCGAATAGGAGTACTAGGATAAGCGTACCTAAACCACAACCCATCATCAACCAAACCAGAATAAATCAATACAAGAGGTATATAGATAGTATCTAACAAACATGAGCGCCATACATATATCCATTCTCATCATCATCGTATCATAATACTATCACAAGTAAAAACTTGACTACCTGTGACTGGATAGTGTCCAATTAAGTAGTAGTGCAAGGCGAAGGAACTAGTCATGAGTATTCAAGAGTGGTGGGTGGTAGTGTCGATTAGTATTCAAGAGTGGTAGTAGTCACGATGGGTATTATGAATGTAAAGTAGAGTGCTATTAGCGAATAAGAGTAATATAACAGTGGTTAGTTAAATAACCGTATCCCAAAATCACTGGTACAGTAGTATTCACAGTTGGTAGTGGAGAGGTTAATCTATTGCAAACACTATTGACTGTATAAATACTATTGATTACTATTGACTATATACTTACGAAAAATTAGTGATTGTATAAGAGGGTAGTCTACTATTAATACAAGTGACTTTATAGGTTTAATTAGTGAATAGGTTGATTTATTGTCAATAAGTAATTGTATTAATTTTATTCTTATGAGTAGTGATTACGTAAGTTTAATTTTATTCTTTAGTGATTACGTAATTCAATTGATTAGTGATTAATTTTATTCTATTCTCTAGTGACTTTTATATTTTTACTGTCAAAACTAGTAACTACATGAATATAATGTCCAATTTCTTGCAATTGTCTTTCGTTTCATTACATTCTTTGCTTTAAATTAATTTTTGGTACTAAATTACATGTATTAAGCTAGATCTAAACCTATTTGTTTAAGACATCAGCATCATATCTTTGTTTGAACCAAGCAATGGTATCTTCTTTAGTAGTTTGATGGGAGTTACCAATGGTACCTCTACATCTTTTTCTTCTTGTGATTCTGGCACCTGGTCTACCAACAACAACGTAGAAATCCATACCGTAAATACCGATACCTGGATCATATTTGATACCTAAATCAATATGTTCATCAATACCGAAACCAAAGTTACCAGTAGAAGAGAAGTTTTTAGTTTTTAATTGATATTCTTTAACTTTTAATCCTCTTTCTAAGATTTCTTCAGCTTTTGGTCCTCTAATAGTAACATGAACAGCAATTTTTTCATTTCTTCTGATACCAAAAGTTCTAACGGTATATCTAGCTTTTGATTGAACTGGAGTTTGACCTGATAATTGTTCTAAAACTTTTGATGCTCTAGTTAATCTATCACCAGATTCACCAACACAAATATTTAATACTAATTTTTCAATATGCAAATCACGCATAACATTTTGAGTTTTAGACTAAATGTTAGTATATCTTGATCATTATCATTATCCTTATCCCTATTCCCTATTTCCTCTATTTCATTACATACCATCTTGAATTATACTCGTTGTTAAAAGATAGTTCACTGACTTTTCAGTTTAAAATTTTTCAAGTACTACGCACAAATTATTTTTTCGTCATACTCAAGATGAAAAGCAGTCTCAAAGTCACGTGACATAGGGTTCAAGAATTTAGTGGGGGATATGATATATTCGATATATACTACTAATAAAAACTAATCCTATTATTAACCGTCTACATTGGCGAATGAACCTTCTTTTTCTTTAATATCCCAAAAGATATCACCAACATTATGATTACCATGATAAACCCAACCTTGTTCAGTGACATGATATAAATTAACTGATCCTCCTGAATAAGCATCTCGATGAGCAGCTGCCAAAATTGATCTTTTACCAAGGTATAAAGCATCTTCTATGGATAAATCCCAATGATATTCGGAATCTAAGACCCCATACGCAAATGTTTGACCTGATCCAACACAAAATATATCTCCTTTCAATCTTGTACCATCAGAATCAACATAATATATTGTTGGACCTTCTTTTTTAGTATAACCACAAACCATGGTCCCCATAGATAATCCCATTCCTTTATAACTATAAACCAAATTACCCAATATTTTCGAAGCAGCAGCTACTGATATCCGTTCTTTTTCTCTTAATTCATGTAATCGACATTGTGTTCCTAACCAAGTTTCCCAATATTGACAATCAGCAGCTCCTCCTGCCATAGTACCTAATAAAAATGGATTAATTCTAATTACTTTGTTAACAGTTTGCGATGCAATCCAATTTCCTGCTGTAGCCCGAGAATCAACAGCAACAATAATTCCTCCTTGAAATCGGAATGCTAAGGTGGTTGTACCATGAGCAATTTTGATTTTACAATCTGGATTACTAGCATCATCAGTATGAGCTCTAAGAAATTCAGTAGGTTGACTAATTGGTGGTAACTTTATAGTAGGAGCGAGATTTAATTTTAAACTTGATACATCTTGAATTTCTTGTAATTGTTGTTTGACAACATTATTATTCTCGTGAGTATACCTTGACGCAATACTATTCATTATTATTCTTCTTGAATCGGAATTCTATAGATTATGGTATGGCAATTGGGTCTAGGTTTAATCGTGTTGTTCTTGATTGCCACCAATTTGATTCTTAGATTTTGTCAATGTCGGCGCTACCATTTTCACCATTCCATACCATTAGGTGTAGTTAAACAATTTAAAAAATATAGAGATATGTTTATAAAGAACTATGATGACTCTAGTTTACAATTTGATTTTTGATTCATTGTGACTGCTTTCCTTGTTTAGTTATGTGAACGCAAAACAGCAAATATGCATTTTCAAAAACTTCCATATATAACCACGGATTGAATAAAGATAGACGTTTAGTCAAAATCTACTGTAGAATATCTAGTTTGAAAATCTGATCTTGAAGTATTTCGATATTAATTTTGCACCGTTATATCTGTTTTTGATACCACCATTTCTTGATTCTGTGAGTACATTTCTTAAAATAATCTTTTCTATGTCTATCATTTAATTATCTTTGATGAATCTTCATCAATCAATTCACGCTTATTATGCTCATTGGGTTCTGATTGACTTTCAAACCCAATTTGATGGCCAGGTTTATTCGATAAAAATTGTGGTGGTCGTGATAAAGCTCCAGGCTTGTTGAAAACGGGTCTAGTCAACCCAGAAGGTGGTCTTCCTAATGACGAGTAGTTGGATGGTTTTGCTAAACCATATGATTGAGGTTTCGACAAAGACTGGGAGGATGATACGCTTTTAGACTCAGCTGATGCAGGTAAATACTTGTCAACATCAATTGAATTTGAATTTGAATTTGAATTTATGTTTGAATTTAAATTGGTCGTCACAGGCATTGGAGCTGGTGATGGTTGATTAGAATTCAACGTATTAGTAACAGAAGATATTGGATTTGAAGGTGTACTTTGTGTTGGTGATATTTGTCTTGCAATTTGAGGAGTTGTTTGTGGTTTTGGGGGGATATTCTGTTGAGAAAGTTGACCTGAAACTCCACTATTCAGTCTAATAAGGTTTGGAGATCCTGAAGTGATCGGAGTTGCAGATCCACTTGTATTAGCTGATTGACTTTGAAACTCTTTTATTGATTTTGTAAGTGCTATATCTAAAATTTTGGTAACTTGCTTAGGCGCTTTTTCGATCAAGAAACTTAATGCATTCTCTCCACATCCAGCCTTTGCACCTATAGCATTCACCTGTGCTATAGTTGTTGCTAATGCTTTTGTTATAACTTCCGTAGTTGTAGCAGTATCAAATGATAGATTTTTACCCTTATATAATACAAATAATTCTTTTTGTAAATATTTTAGTGAAGTTTTTGTATCTTGATTCATGGTTCCATAAGGCTGTGGATTTGTTGTATTTGATTGTGTAGAAGTGTTAACTGGTGACAGAGATTTTGACAGAGATCTATTAGCAGCTAATTGCTCTTTTATGGTGGTCTGAGGTGATGTGGCTATTGTTGTTTGACCACTTGGTAAAGTTGGTGAGGTAGATCCCTGTGGTTTGAAATACAATGGAACGTTGGAATTAATAACACCATCACGTCGTATTTCACTTGCCAATTCTGCAATAGTCTTAGGCTTTTGACCAGGCATCGTCCCGCTTGTACTTGTCTGAGAATATGGAAGATTTGGAACAAATTGTGAGCCTGGTTTATAAATAGGATTGGAAAGACCATATGAAAAATTTCTGGCCCCAAAAGATGGTTTCAGTTTCAAATTTTCTGCTTTCAAAGCAGCAGCTTTGGCCTTTGCAGCAATAATTTCCTGTTGTTTTGCTTGTACTTTTTCCCTTTCACTGATAAACAATTCATCCAAAGCATAAGACCATTCATCCCCTTTTTTCATTAGCCGTTTGAAAATTTTATTATATTTAACGTTATGAGCAATTGAAAATTGCCAACCGTCTGGAGCATAATGATAATATGGATACATATCTTTTATTGCATCATAAATTTCATTTAATGTAAGACCGTTTTCGTTGTTTCTCGATTTCAAAGCATTAGTTACCATATTTGGTATGGCTATAGATGGTTTTGATCGATATTGTTCTGGAATTTCATCTAAAGAGTATATTTTTTTGGGTGGTTTTCGTAAAGAATTTCTTCTAAGTGGTACTTTTGGATATTTAGATGGTTCATCAATAGTTGTTGGAATTCCGAAAGTTTCCAATGGTGGCTCATAGCTTGTTGTAATTGCTCTCAATGGAGGAGGACATCGAATAGTGGATGGTTCAGTGGTGATAGTGATAATGGGCCCCTCTAATTTTGGTGGGGGTATTCCTGGAGGTAATAAAGGTTTCATCAAAGTAGAAGAATTGTATGGGAAAGGTTGGGTTAAATCTAAGGGTTGTAGACCTTTCCCTAGTAAACTTGTGGATAATCCAGTTAATTTTGTTGCTTGAACAAGTCTGCTATCTATAGGAGTATTCAAGCCATTATTGTTGTATAATCTCGATGCTGGAGGTTGAATAGAAGCAGGCTTACCCATCCTTGGACCTGCAGATTTTCCTTTAAATGATGCTCCTAAACTTGGAGGAATAATAGGGTTACCAATGCTTGGTTTCAAAAGTGTCTTTTGTTGTTGGCTTGATAGAGTCAATTGTTTTTTCTGTAACAAATTCAAACGCTTATTTTCCAATTTGCTCAATAAATCTTGATTTTGAGAGTTCACATTCAGTCTTAAAGTATCGATCTCCTCATCCAATTCTGCCAAATTAATTTCAATTTCATCCAAATCATCTAATTCTGTAGAATGATTCAAATTATGTTGAGTAACTAAACGATCTAATTTTTCATTGTCTTCTGCAATAGCAGAATCATTAAATTGTGCCAATTTCATTAAACTAGATTCTAAATTACCTCCATTGTTTTCATGATCATTTAGTATAGATTGAATTTGAGAATCTAGAACATCTGGATCAGTCTCATCAATGGCTTCGATTGAGGAAACACCCAATTCTTTCAATATATCATTAATTTCATCACCAGCGACAGAAGCTAATGATTTTCTTCTAGCATTGGATAACCGTCGTAATTTTAGTAATGAATCACGAGTTTGTTTTGAGAATGATTTTCTTGGTGAAGTAGGAAGTAAAGGTTTATCAGAAGGATCTATAGGTATTAATTTTTTATCCTTTTTGGGAGATGTAACCGGAGATTTTGAAGAATACAAATTTGATCGTAAATTTACTGCATCAGTTGGATTAAATGGTTTTTTGTTAGCTTTTGTTTCATTAACTTCAATTGATGGTAATACAAACACGAAAGGAATATCTCCAATTTGAATTTTGGTACCATCAACTAAAGGGACAGTATTTCCCTTTTCAACGAACATATCATCAACAAAAGCACCGTTTCTACCTTCTACTGATAATTCAAATTGTTGACTAGCAAAATTATAAAATAATCGAGCATGCTTTCTAGAAACCGCTTTTTTATTCGATAAATGAACATCAACGGCATGATGATTTGATTGTAAATCAATGTCTAAATTTGATTTTCTACCTAAAGTTAAGTGTAAAGTTTGCACGAAAAACGTAAAATTATCAAAATCTAATCTGGCATAAGCTGATATCTTAGAAGCATGATCTGATGTATCAATATCTTCCGATATTGGTACTAGCTTTGAATTATCTCGTAAATCATTTTGATTATTATTTAATGCTTGATTAATATTTTCGTCGACTTTTACATTACTAGTAAGTCTAGCCTTATCATTAACATTATCATTAACATTGGAATTATTAATTTTAGTCCTAGGACTAGCATTCAATAGTTGATCTCCACCGTGATGTTTATGTTTGTTATCATCCATCTCATCTTTCTGATCTGATGATGATGAACTATTCATTATAATATCCGGGAAATTTTCGTACTTTTTTTTTGATGGATAGATTGGGTCAGTTTTTATAATTCATATACGTTGATATTGTTAACCTATTGAGTATGTATGTATGCTAACCACTAAAACGAATTGGTGATATTAGTACCTAAATTGGTTTGGCAGTTCTCGTTTTTTCCCTGCGAAGAGTTGAAGATGCTCACAAAGTGATAGGGAGATAAAAGACACTTTTACAATTATCGAAGCAACAGCGTTGAGTTTTCGACTATCTTACCGTCATTTATGAATCTTTACCATTAAGTTTATCTATGTATCCGATTTTAAATATGAAAATTGGTTATTTCATGGTGAATTTTCGAAATTGAATGAAAAATTAACCGATTTACTTGATTAAACTCAATTTAATATAATCATTTACCTAAACTAACATACTAAATCTACAATATTTATAATAAACGCCTTCAATTCATCACTGTATTCATCTTGTATTCCTCTATTATTGGTTCCCCATTATCTGCAGTACTCTCATCTCAATAACTAAAATTGAAATTTCCAGTAGTAGTAATAGTAGTAGGAGTGGTTGATTAGAAAACTTAGAATGGTATGTCTGTTTTGGGGGAAGCGGGAGGTTTTTATAATATGATTCTAACAAATTTTTAGGGTGGTGTGAGTAAGAAATCTTCTTTAAGATCAAAAGCTATTAAAAAGGCTTCTTTGAATAATAAAATTGCTCAATTTAAGCAAGAATCCAATCCGGATCAGGAACAATATCATGATAATCCCATGTTAAAGTTAGCTAAACAGACGAAAAAGGAGAAACGGGAAATCAAATCCCAGAGTTTCAATGAAAAATTATCTAAAAAAGTGGTATTCAATACATCTTCATCGATTTCCAAATCTTCAAGAAGAAGACAAAATAGAAAACAAAAAGAACAATTGACTCCTAAAATGCTGGATTTATTGACTAATTTGCCTTCTACCAACATAGTTCCTACTAAGAAAACCACATCGACTTTTGTTGAACCAACAGTTAAGAACTCGAATAAACCAAATGCTGCAAAAATTTCAGGTCATAAAAAAATTTTGGAAATTGAAAATATCAATTTTCAAAATGTTTTAAAAAATGACTCTTTTAGATCTTCACCATTTGATACTTTAAGAGCAGCAATCAAAGCTAAAGCAACCAATTTATGATGTCGACTCATAAATTAATGATTATCCTATTAGTCGAGTAAATGCGAGTGAAATCAAAGATTGCGGTGACCAAAATTGTTGCTTTATCACTTACTGAATACAACAGCTATCGTATCACTCACGAAGTTGTAGAGATCATATTTTGTGACAAACTTCTCAAAAGACATAAACCTTGGTCAATACTTGAAGTGATGCCTCCAAGAGAGGCCTGCCTATAATTTACATTCCTTTGGCGCCAATAATTTTAAGAGTAAATGAGATGAATTTTGACGGAGAATTGCCCATTAAAATAAATTAAAAACGTTTCCTGCAACTATTTTACTTAATATTTGAACTTTTCACTTAGTAACGACCCAGATTGTATTGAAAGATGGAACATTCATCAGACGCCAATATTTAACTATGAATCGCGAATACTCAAATTCAGCTCACAACAAGTTAGGTAAATCTTAGAGGACAGATGATTAGAATTCCTTTGTCAAAATACACAATTCAACTTAGAAGATACAAGATAAGAGTTCCTTAGTCAAAACACAAAACATTGGACCACTACATTGCAATAAAATAAACACAATCATAAACTCTCTAAGATGAACAATTCTCACTAATACCAAAAGATAACCTGAAACGAACGCTTAAATTTAGAATAGGATTTTCTGTATTGAATTACCAGCAATGACAGTTGAAATTCTACTCTTTAGTTCCGATTTTATGGTAATGTACTGTGGTATTGAAGAGAAATGATAATTAGTGTTTTGGAGCAAAAACATAATTGGTTTAGAGCAGCTTCAATACAAAAGGAGGTGGAGAAAATGAGATAATAGACAAGCACCAGGCAACTTAGATGATTCTTGAAGATGGAAACTAAGAAAAGTAAAAACAAAAAAAAAAGAATAGTTAACAAGCATATACTCAAACAATATCAATAATGACAAAAACCAACCATTTATTTAATTCAATTTTGGTTTAATATTCAGTTTATAACAAATTAAAAGAAAAAGTAGTATAAGAAAAAGTAGTATAAGAAAAAGTAGTATAAGAAAAAGTAGTATAAGAAAAAGTAGTATAAGAAAAAGTAGTATTAGAAAAAGTAGTATAAGAAAAAGTAGTATTAGAAAAAGTGGTATAGTAAAAACCATTTCAAGTCTATTCAACGATTCTTCACCTAGCATTAATAAAAACTATTAACTATTTATGGTGTATGATTAATAAGACTAGAGGAAACACCCAATTGAATACATTGTAAATTGTATATAGTGAAACTGTTAACATAAGCATAAGCAGTGTCTTTTTTTCTATACAACCTTCCATCAACTCATTGCATATACATATCCGAAAACACTCTACAGTATGGTGTAGACTTCATTACTACGTTATTATAGTGTATAGTATAGTGTATAGTATAGTGTATAGTATAGTATAGTGTTTAGTGTACAGTATAGTGTATAGTATAGTGTATAGTATAGTGTATAGCATAGTGTATAGTATAGTGCATAGTGTATAGCATAGTGTATAGTATAGTGTATAGTATAGTGTATAGTATAGTGTATAGTATAGTGTATAGTATAGTGTATAGCATAGTGTATAGTATAATGCATAGTGTATAGTATAGTGTATAGTATAGTGTATAGTATAGTGTATTGTGTATTGTGTATTGTGTATTGTGTATTGTGTATTGTGTATTGTGTAGTGTTTACTGTATAGTGTTTACTGTGTAATGTGTAGTGTTTAGTGTAATGTAGTTAATTCTAATGTTCATTCTAGTCTTTATGGTCTAGCAACTAGCCAAGCTAAAGACTAGGTCTACCCTTAGTTGTTTGCTTTGACTATATACAGTCGGTGTTTTTATTTGTTTGTTTACATTTTTAGTTGCGCGGTCAAAACATAAACAACACACATTATTTTTTTTTTTTTTTGTTTTTTTGATTTTACAACCAACCCAAGCAACACAGTCTTTTTATGGATAAATGACTTTTGATGAGTCTATACTATCAGATAGTATTACCAACGACTTGTGCTATCAGTCGATTGACTGTTTGAACCGATTGAACCAGCAACAAATGGGGTTCAAATACAATAATCATCAAGAATCAATCTACGACGATATCAAATTGTTTCCCAGTTTAAATCAAGGAATTGATAATGACGATATAGTCAAGTTTGACGATGTTGACGAAGACCATCGCTTGATTAACCATGCCACCATCAAAGCTCTCATTGTTCATTTGACTGCCCCCGATATCATCGACTATAATCTAATTTGTGATTTCTTTTTAACTTATCGATCATTCATATCAGGTGGTACCGTGTTGAATTTATTGCTAATTCGATTGATTTGGAGTTTACAATATTGTAACTCCACTATTAATAAAAATAGAACCATTGGTAAATTGGTGTTATTAAGAACTTTTGTCGTCTTAAGACATTGGATAAGTAATTATTTTGTGGATGATTTCTTGAATAATCTTCAATTATGTAATGAATTCATTGATGTTATTAATCAATTGGTTGATTCCGATTTACTAGGTAAGAAAAAAAAACCTCATTGGGATGTATTCATCACCTCTGACCCCTCCTTACAAAATGAAAATAATCAACAACAACACCAAGAAATTAACCGCAAATCATCCAATTCATCATCTTTGAAATCATCAAAATCATCTCCCTTGAAATCATCAAAATCATCCCCCTCACCATCACCATCACCATCTTCTTCTTCATCATCATCATCTTCTTCATCATCTTCTTCTCACGTATTTGAGAATAAGATAATGAATAATTTGAAAATTCATTGGATTTCAGTTTTAAATGATTTTTTGAATGTCAGTATCAATTTGGGTTCATTGATTGATTCAAATCAATTAACTACTTACAAATTACCATCAATGTCGGATTTGAAACCTAACTTACCAGAAGAAATGTCAATTCACACTAATCCTTCTTTTAGAAGATCAGCAATGTTAAGTCTTTATGATAAACAAATTCATAAATGTTTGATTTTCGATGAATCGATCCAAGCTCCAACTGAAAACCCTCAGTATTCCATTAATAACTTACTTCTACATCATCAATCTTCAAGAATAAGTTTACAAAATAAATTAAATGATTTTAAATCATCTCCAAAAATAAATCAAGGGAGTTTTCCAAAAAAGAGAAATAATACAAACACTATTTCTGATGCGAGAACTCACAATTATTTAAACTTAAAAGATAATTCGCGGCAAATCAAAAATAAAGACACAATATCAAATAATAATCATGAATCGTCTGGTTCAACTTCGTCTTCGCCAAACAGATTAACCACGACTGGGTTTTCGACTAATGGGAATATCAAATTACCTACATCCAAGGTAAACAACATTTTACCATCAACTCCTGTGAAAAAAATGGATAATTTTACCATTAATTATAATACCACTGTTAATAGTGATAGAACAGTAATGGCGACAGGATCGCCAAACCAGGCTTCTAATAACCACGAAATTATAAATAGAAAAAAGAGTATTCGAAAATTTGTGGATGGTTTAAGAAAACCTAAACCAATTAAACTCAATCTCACGTCTGTTACCAACACCAATTCCAATTCCAACACTAGTACTAGTGATAACGATTTTCCCAGTAATAACATTCAGAGTGATATTAATAAAACTAATATCAGGAATGAGGACAATGATACCGATTGTACTAACGATAGTAATAATGAAACTAATAAAAATCACATCACTAATAATAATTCTAATGATACCAATAATATCAAAAATACTAATACTAATACTAATGATATCAACTTTAATACTAATACTAATAATACTAATACTAATAATACTAATATCAATTATAATACGAACAATAATATTTATAATCCTAATAATAATGACACTACTATTAATGCCAATAAAAATACCACTCAAGGGGATTCATTTGAGAAAGCCTTTCAAGTAACTAAATCCACCTCCGATAATTCAATTGTTAGTCAAAACGAAAAATTTACTATTCTATTAAATTCAGCAGTTCAAACGGTTGATGACGAAAACGATAATTCAAAAATTGGTAGAAGAGTTGATGTTTTATCTGCTAGAATTATCGATGAATTAGAGTATTTAATTCGTCATTATATTAAAACTTCATCACCTTCAACTATCATTGAAAATGCATACTCAAACCATAGTGATTATAGCAATGAAGTAGAATCTTTGACTTCGGGTAATCCCATAGTCGATGAAATTCCAAACTCTTTGCAAAATGATACCAGAGGTGTTAGAAGAAGTACTGATTTTGGAAGTCCTACAAAACGTACAAGAAGATCACAACCGATGAATACACAAATACCATATGAAGCTTCGACACCCAATCATTCTATTCAAGATTTGTCAGATTTAAATATTGGAAGAATTCATAAATTGGTAAATAAAGATGAACAGGATTTTGCTGATGAAAAGATGGAACAAGTCTTACCAGATAGTTTTTTATCAGAGTTAAGTAATTCATTTCAAAAGCCCGTTAGTATCAATTGGAATGATTCCATTGAAGAGGATAATTCATCATCAAACTCTCATGAAGCTAGTATCGATAGCATAAATGGAAGCGAAATATTTGAGAATTCGGGTAAAAGTAGATTCATTGAGAATTTGCAACTGGAGTCATTTGTATCTGTGCCTGAAATAAAACCTGATCTAATTATACAAAATGAAGAAAAAGTTGATAAAAAGATCATTATATCATCAACGCAATATTTTGATAATTCCATCAAAGTTCGTGAAAGAAAATCAAGATCAAATGAAGAGAATCAATCGTTCGAATCAAGTTCCGTTTCTACACCGTCAAATATTACTGAATATGATGCCGAAGTTACTGACTTAGGTATCGCTGTAAGTCCACGTTCTTTGAACAAACATCCAAAAAGAATAAGTTTTGCTGAAAAGCATTTTTCACAAAATTCCGTTATATCAGGCTTCAAAAGTGATTCTATCAAATCATACCTTTCTTACGATTCTGCTTTCTCGATCTCTAATGCGACTGGTGGTTCACAAACTATTGGAGATTTTGAAACCCAATTGAAGAAGAAGACCGGATATTCAAATTTAAGAACTATGACTGAAAACTGTGTTCGAAAGTCTGCAGAGATAGGTTTGGAAATTAAATCATGCTCAGGTTATTCAATTGTATCAAGGTCATCATCAATTCGTCTTAGTTCAAGATTTAGCAATTTATGTGCATTAACAGAGTTACCATTTAACGGTGTAAATGATGAAATAAATGGGTCTTATTTCATATCTTCCAAACTGTCTGATATTGCTGTATCAACTTCATCTTCCTTACGCAACAAAAGTCGAAAAAGCTCCATGAGAGTACCGCGCCAAAATCGACTCTCAACTAACTCATCTATTAACTCAGTGACGATACCTGGTATCAACAACTATGTATTGAAGGAATTGGCTGCAATTCCTGATGAATCATTACAGTCAATTAATGACCCTGTTCAATTTGCGTTACTAAAATTGGAGGGACGAAACTCAAGATCACCTATCACAAAAGTAGAAGATACTAATACTGAGTTAGATGACACGCAAGCGATTTTGAATGAAATAAACAATGCTCATACTGAAGATTGTGTATCATTCAGTCATAACGAAATAACCCAAGAATTACCATTAACACCTATCAAAAAAAATAATGGAATTTTGCAATCTAAGTTTTATGGACTGGAAGCTTTAAGATCACCAAAAAATATTCTTGATAATTATCATATTTCAAATAGCTTTTTAACTGTGGAACATATTATGAAAACCGATTCTCACATTTCTTTTGTTTTAAGTTATAATTCCAAAACCATTGCCGATCATTTTACCATGATTGAAAAGGATATGTTGCAAGAAATTGACTGGAAAGAGTTGATTGAATTAAAATGGAAAAAAGATTTAGAGCCAGTAAACTCTTGGCTAGAAATAATTGCAAATGATAAGTATTATTTTGAAAATAAAGGTGTGAACTTGGTTATTGCAAGATTTAATCTTATGGTGAATTGGATAATTTCAGAGATCTTGTTAACTAAACTTCAACAAGAAAGAATAGCCATTATATCAAGATTTATTCATGTTGCTCAAAATTGTTACAGTTTGCAAAATTTTTCGTCGTTGATGCAAATTATTTTGGCTCTAACATCTGAGAAGGTTCAAAAATTGAAAGAGACTTGGAAAAGTTTAGCTCCTGGTGATATTTTGATGTTGAAGAATTTGGAGGAATTGGCATCTCCTATCAAAAACTTTTTAAATTTAAGGATAAGCATCAATAAAATGAAACCATCTAGAGGTTGCATTCCTTTTGTTGGTTTATATTTATCAGATTTGATTTTCAATGCTGAAAGGCCAACATATATCAAATCAAAGACCAATAATATCAAACAAGTCATTACATCTCCATCTACATTATCAGCCCCTAGCGATGTTGATACCACAATTTCGTCAATCAATTCTAGAAATGAGTATGATAAAATTGTCAACTTTTCCAAATTTCGTACTGCAGTTCATATAGTGAAATCGTTGTCTCAATGCATCGAATGGTCCTCCAACTATAAGGTTACCCCCAATCAAGAACTTTTGTCAAAGTGTTTGTATATAAAATCTTTGGATGAACAGGAAATGAACTACTGTATTAGCAATGTTTTAGATGGTTAATAGAAACCTATGTCGAATCAATAGAGATATTTATTAGTAAAATTTTGACCTTAAGTGGTCACCTTAAATCTTATTTAGTAGAAATCGAACCTTTAATACGATATAAGATGCTATGAAAAAAACTTTCTATTACCACTAATTATAACGATGCATCATTTA
Organism: Suzukiozyma pseudoglaebosa; assembly: GCA_030705115.1. Lineage (NCBI taxonomy): Eukaryota > Fungi > Ascomycota > Pichiomycetes > Serinales > Debaryomycetaceae > Suzukiozyma > Suzukiozyma pseudoglaebosa. The sequence continues at coordinate 24,494 of JANIWI010000049.1, read as the reverse complement.
ATAAGGATACCGATACTTAATTAATACAACATATAAAAACGATTCATGACATTAATAATTATATATTCTATTTATAAAGCAAGCAAAACAATGGATAAAATTTAGTGAACTCTAAAGATTGGTTTTGCAACATCCTTTGTCATTCTTTTCAGAAACCTTGTATAAAACAGATTTATTGAAATCTTGAGTGGCAAGTGGGAGATCAAGAGCTGGGTTTCTGTCAAAGAAGTTATTTGGACTCAAATGAATGTTATAGGTTTCAACAGGCATGACTGGGAAATCTTCAACTCTTGGAATATGAGTGAAAGACATAGTAGCCCAAACAACAATATCTTCGTTTCTAACTTTATCCTTGTAGTTAGCCCATTCAGCGATACCAGTATCCTTTTGGGATTGGTTAGTAAATTCACCAGCAGCAAATAATTGATTATCTCTATATTTAGTAACCCAGATTTGTTGAGTGGCATATTTGGCTCTCTTAACATTATAAGATTGTTCATCAGCGAGAATCATTTGTTTGGCTGGCATGTTGATCTTATAACCAACTGGAGTTTTAGAAATTGGGTTGATAACATTTTCATTAACAATTTTATATTGTCTGTTAGTAAAAGGAGATTGTTCAATATGTCCAGCAACATCAACAAAATTTCTCTTAGTAACATAACCTGTACCATATGGATTCAAAGAATCAACTGGTAATTTAACTGTATCATCATAACAAACTGAATTGTTATGTCCATCGATAGCAGGATCAAGTCTGAAGTTCAAAATATGTTGATGGTAAGCTGCCATAACATTTGGACCAACAATGGTACCCCATGGGACAGTAACGTTTTCATCAATTGGCATAGTAGATAAGATACCAGTAGCTCTAACTTCAATGTCGATTGAACCATCGTTAACAAATTTGAAATTGATAATATATTCATAATTTGCAACGGTAGCAATAGTTTGAACAACGAATTCTCTTTTTCTAGCAACAACTGCGTTTTGAGTTCTGTAATTGACATGTTTGTATAATAAACCATTATCTTGTTCATGTAAACAAATTGTGTTTGATAAAGTGTAAGGTTCACCAGTACTACGAATACCAACACCATCCATGTAATGAATAACACCTAAACAATCACAACCTAAACTTAATTGATTACCATTGGTACCAAAACCACAGTCACCTAAATCAAAAGCTTGTTTTCTGTGGTAAGGAGATCTTGGATCACCATATGGAACTGTCATTTCTGATAAAGACATTCTATAGAAAGTTTGTCTACCTTTGAAATTGGCATCATAGATAGCAAAACCTTCTCTAGCGGTAGAGGCAACTCTGAATTCCCAACCTTGCCATTTAATTTTAGAACCTTCAACTGAAAATGAAGGACCTTCTGGTTGACTAACAATTAATGGTTTAACGTCTCTAATAGTAGTTTCACCATTTAAATCTGGGTGATATTCAACACAAGGAACTTTTTGCCATGGTTGAGTAGCAGTAGTGGTAGAGTCAAATCCACTTGGTAAATAATCCATTCTAACGAATTTTTCAGTAAAACATTCAAAAACTGGGGAAAATTTCAATGGTAAAGAATAGTGATTTGATTCGGAGTGACCATCACCAGCTAATACATAAACATAAAGTTGAATCAAAGGAGTGTTTGATTCTTCAACACAATCAGTAGCATAAATCCAAGGATCAGCTCTAACGGTGTAACCTTTTGGTAATTTCAATTTTTCAATTTCTTCAAGAACACGAGGATGTTGCATGAATAAATTTTCCCAATGCATCATATCATCAGGTAAAAGTGGACCTTGAACCCCTTTTGGTAAAGTGGTCTTGGTGATAACATGACCAACAGTAACATTAACTAAAGCTTTGTTAAAAGTAGTTTTATGAGTATAGTAGTAACAGTGTAAAACACGAGGAATGGTTGGTAATGGTAACCCTTCACGTTCAGCTTGTAAATATCTTAACATGTCCTTCTTTGGAGGATCAAGTCTATCGATTCCTACGAAATGAACCCCATCAGCAGCATCATGGCTATCTTTAACCAATTTACTGGCAAGTCTAACTTCGGCGTGAGTAACAGTATCAAATGGATGGACCATGATTTAATTGATGGATATTAATGTATAAAGATGATGATCTCTTAATATTAGAAAAAACTAGAACCAATAGGGCCAGATTCTTGTCAATTTATACTACTATTGCCATTGATCTTCCATCGCTTAGTTACTATCAAATTCACCGTATCAACTTTCTTAATTCGGCAATCGTAGCGGAAGTTACCAAAATTGCGCTCTACGCCCAAATCTTCCGTCAACGCTACCATCTTTGAGGATATTATTACCGAAAAGGGTAAGAATAACCTCAACGTTTCTGGTTTTCTTTTTATTTGACAGAGTGACAACTTTTTAGATGCTTGGGGACAGAGTGGCGAGGAGTATTGGCGTATTGGAGTATTGGAGTATTGGATTATTGGTATGGTAATAGTGAACTAGGGCAAATGGGTGTAAATTGGAGTCACAAGTTTGGTTTTTGTGACTGGTTGGTTTTTAGCGTCTAACTCGATTCAAGTTTATCAGGAAAGCGTGCATAGATAAGGCTGTGGAGAATATTGCGAAAAGAAAGATAGAAGCGAGATAGAAGAAAGATTATGGATCAATAGAGGAAAACATTGAGGAACAGATGGAAGGAAAGCTAGTGAGCCGATACAAGAGAACCAAGAGACAAGATTGAAGGAGAGCAAAGCTACATGGGAGGGATACAGAAGTTGCAGGATGATAATGAACTCCACTCATAGAAAATAAAAATAAACTTACATACATGTACATAAACACCCATTGTACAAAAGAATGCTTCATATAGATGAATAAGTAGTTGTATTATCGCCTAAATAGACACTTGTATATACACTTAGATATATAGACATTTAGATAAGCACATAGGGAGATAAGTACACACCAAGCACACACATATGGATATACAAGCACACACATGTACATATATATGTATATATAAACATAGAGATAGATTTATATAAAAATGTTTCTGTTAGTGTGTTTGTATCTATTTATGTACATGTTGAGTTTACATCGTTTGGCTAGATAAGTGTTGGTGAAATTATTGAGATCCGCTAATTACTTGATTTGTAGGTAAGGAAATGTGGTAAATGGGGGTAAATTAATTTCAAAGCTAGTCAATCTCAAAATTTAACGGTTACAAAATATATTATACGAGCCGCTATGAGCAATTTATTAACTAAATGAGTTGGATCTAATGTGGTATTTTGTTGTCGAAATTTTGCAGCCATTAATGACGTTTTTCGTTATATTTGATGAGCAATTAAATACCTAAAATAAGTAGAATGCAAATGTGGTATTGGTTTCTCATTTTGCAGCCATCATTGATTTCATCGATTTTAGAATATATCACAAAATAAAAATGCACGATAATCCCTGGTTATAGCGTAGGTAAACTACATTATAAGTTTACAATAAGGTATTACTTGAATTGTTTTCGCACCCATTACTACAGGTAGTGATAACACTAAGTACAATGAATGACCGCTATCGTTGATCACACGCACCATCGGGGTAATAACCATATGCTCTAAGGACCAAAATTTCTTTTATTAACCCTAACGTGGATGTAGATATGGTGTTTGGTTCTGTAGTGTCTTTCAACCTAATCCTAACTAACTCCGATGTGAGACCAGAGTCTTTGTAATGCGCCTACCTACGGTTATTTTTAGCTTTTCTTTTACCACCTTCCAAATTGGGAAAGTAAACCCTAATAATCTTGGGTTTTATAAATCGAAAGATATCTCGGCCAATTGTTGAACCGCTAACATCCTTAATTGAAAAGCGCAAACAAAGGTAGGGATAATAGCTTGTAACTATTCAGTATCTGTAATATCAACTTTAGTGACAAAAATTTACTACTCAAACAACTAAAACTAAAGAAGTAAATCCAAACAAGGTTTTGGGCCTGACCATAACTGAAATTGAAGAGAAGTCAATCGAAAATAATTATCATCGGTTGATATTTCCCAAATCGTAAACAAACAACATGATAACCCCAATACCCAATGGTGATTTCATACAAAAAGTAGTCATCCCAAGCTAAAAGCTGATGAGTATTTACTTTTATGGACTTGTTATAAGTGAATAAAGTTATAATATATTAGACATAACTTAATTTTATTTGATTTACATCTCCCATCTCTACGCCCATGTATTTTTGTTCAATAATCATTTTTTTTTTTTTATGTAAATGTGGATATTTCAGCCTAATGGGTTATCGATGATCATTCTCAGTTCTCTAAGTCGTTTATTATTTGAACTTTTATAGATTAATGTAATAAATAATCGTATAGTATTGTTGAAAAGGGTTCATAGTAAATAAACTCTTCACCTCTCTAGAAATCAATTACATCATACAATGCCATATTGACCAAATATTGATGAAAGTTCTAGGTTTAATGCTACATTAATTATTGATGAAAGTTCGAAGTTTAATGTGCTACATCAAATATTGATGAAATTTCTAGACTAAACGCTATATTGAATATTGATGTCAGTTCTAAGTTTAATCTACATTGAATATTGATGTCAGTTCTCTGTTTAATCGTAGGTGTGCGAATAGTTGAGAACTCTTCCATTCTTCAAATTTTCTAGATATAAGTTTGGATGAAAAATGAAAATATCTAATAAATATCCAAGAAATTATTAGTTTAAATTCAATGATGTGAACTATAAAATCGACCAGCTCTCCTTTGATTACAGTGTATTATACCAAAATTAAAATAAAAAATAACTGAACTGGCAAAAAAAACTAGTTCTTGGTTAAATGAATTTTGGTTTGCAATTTCATGATTTTTCAAAACATTTACTATTAATTTTGTAACTGATTTTCTTACATTTAATATATGTTCACAATCATCCACCTTTCACTATATATTCTATATAACAATTCAGTAGTTGGTTATTTTTTCATTCATTGCTACCATCTTCAAACTGGCTGCAAAAAACGGTTGCAAAAATCAAAAACCAGAAAAAAAACCCCCCTACTATGAACCTTACAAACCAAAACTAACCTTGAAAATCTATATAACTTCAAGTTTATAGAATTTGATTTGTAAAAATCATTTATAATAACTTTATTTATCTTACTCTGTTTGCTTACTATATGTCTGAGTATATGTTTAAATAAATGTCTCTTCCCCTCTCAGTATAGTGTCAAAATTGTCGCCATACAATTCAAACTGATTGAAAGTCTGTCTCAAAACTCAAATCCATCAATCCTCGACTTTGCTATTCAATTTCATTCCTACTTAATATATTCCACTATATACTACTACTAATAAGTCCTTAATCTCATTTTTGTTTCTATACTATCAACCATAAATCACCTTAACTACTACAGTATCTACAACTTTCGTTTCGTGTACACATACCAAAGACAAAACCAAAGAGTATTTACAGTATTAGTATTTAGAGTATTAGTATTTAGAGTATTTCAGTATATCCCCCCCAAAAAAAAAAGAAAAAACAATAATAAGGAAAAAAAGATCTATTATGATCTATTATGATTTACAATTACATCATGAATGATCAATACCTTTACTCCCCATATTCATTATTATGCCATTTCCATTAAGTTAAGGATGGTAAATAGTTAAATTTTATTAATTCCCCTCATACAAAATGTTGGGAGCCGGTATTTTCCTCGAAAGTCTAAATTCCGAGAGAGTAACTGTCACGAGACCTAGGTTTGGGCTTTCCACCAACAAAAATTTAATTGGTATTAAATACTTGATAGGAATAATAAACTAAATTATAATTTTATAATTTGTTTTAATATCATGTCACCAATGACTAAGAAGATTCAAAGAAATCCCAAAGTATGGATAGCTGCATTAGTAGCCACCACTATTGTTGGTTTGGGGTATAAATTATATGAATATAGTCAAAAAGATGAATATATTGAAGAAACTAAACGAATTGTTGATGGTAATGTTGTTATTACTAAAAAATATACTACTGATAATATAGTTTTAACATTATCTCATTCAATATTATCACTGAAATTACCATTAAATGATATTTTAATCAATTCTGATAATGTTACATTTATTTTACCACCAAATTTAAATGAAGATGATTTAACTCTTAATTTAGATGTTGGTTTATTAATGAAAAATTATAAATTATTAAAATGTAGTAATATTCAAGGTTATTTTAATTTATTGAAAAATTTAAAACCTGATTTACTTTTGGTTTGTCAAGATGATATGGGTTTAGATAATGAAATGATTCCTAAAGATTTATCAAGATTTATTAAAAAAGTGGTCAGATTAGATCAAAAAGAAGACGATATTGCCACTAAATTAAGTCCATTGTTTGTCAATTAATCATAACAATTTTCAATTTTTTTTTTTCTCCTTTAGTTGCAGTAACTTTTTTTTTCCCTTGAACCGGTTTCTATAACTAATTGAAGAAAATTATTATTTTCACCAAATGTGGTGATACATAGCATAGAATTCAAATTGATCAGATCATTTATCATTAATTCGGGGTTTCAATTCAATTTTTTTTTTTTCTCCTTAATTATTTTTATTTTTGTGTGAATGTTGCTTTCCCTTTAAAACCAGGTTGGTGTAAGAGTTTTTAGTCGATATTTCAAAGTTTGATCCTACTGTGAAACTTGAAATGTATTCATATTCCCAAGTAACATAAATGGTAATACAATTGAACCCTGGAAGCTGTGTTTTGTAAGTGGCAAAGATTCACCAAAAATCAAACTGAATTTTTTGATTGCATAAAATCTAAAGTCACTCTAGATCTTATGAGATATTGATATCAAAAATATTTTAAGGAAATTTTTGTGAAATTGATACTATTTAAATGTCATTATTAGTAATTCCTTTGACAGGACAAACTTTTACTTGATGACATGATATCACTTTCCTCTATATAGGTTTTTGTTTTACAATACGATCGTTACAACACATATCCAACTTATTTATTTCAATTTTTGTGCAAAATGGAAGTTGAAGATTTTATAAAGTATAATAAATGCTTGATTTATGACATTTGTAAAATCAGTTAAAGTATTTCAGCTTGTAGATACAAACCACATAAGATTGGTGTATATAAACATACATATATTATATATGTGAATGTATGTAATCGTAAATCATTCAAAAGTGAGATTTTTCCCTGATTATTAATGAATTGAAGATAAACCTATTGTCAATTGGTCATAGATTAAGCCAGGTATAGGTGCAATTGGTGAGGTTTCTTAGGTTTATTAGTTTATGATTATTTTATCTACCCCATACTTTTTGTTAGCGCTTATGAAAAATAATTGAAAATAATTTTTCATTTTAAGCCCCGAGTCAAATCAAGCGCATTGTTCAACGAGTCAACATTGAAGTAGTTCAAAGGTGGATACTGATAGATAGATAGATAGATAGATAAATAGATAGACAAGATACTTTTATATTATTGAATTTCAATACACTTAGTAAACCATTTTAGATATGTACATTATATATAAAAAAGGTTGGGAAAAAAATTACCAACCAATTTTTGCTAATCTATCATTTTCTGAAATAGTACCAATGGCAGTTCCAGCCATTAAATCACCTAAATCAGTAGAATATTCCAAAATTTTTACAGGATCATTGTAATGAGTAGTAGCGTCAACAACAGCTTTAGCTAATTTAGCTGGATCAGATGATTTGAAGATACCAGAACCAACAAAAACACCATCACAACCTAATTGCATTAATAAAGCAGCATCAGCAGGAGTAGCAACCCCACCAGCAGCAAAATTAACTACAGGTAATTTACCTTGTTCAATTACATCAATTAAAAGTTCAACAGGAACTCTTAATTCTTTGGCCAAGTCTTCGATTTCTTTATCAGATTTCAATTTTTTAGCATCTTTAATTTGTTGTTTGATCATAGTAATATGTTTAACGGCTTCAGAAACATCACCAGTACCAGCTTCACCTTTTGTTCTGATCATAGCCGCACCTTCATTAATTCTTCTTAATGCTTCCCCTAAATCTTTGGCACCACAAACAAATGGAACTTTAAATTGAGATTTTTTGATATGATTTTGTTTATCAGCAGGAGTTAAAACTTCAGATTCATCAATGTAATCAATTTCCAAAGCTTCTAAAATTTGAGCTTCAACAGTGTGACCAATTCTAACTTTGGCCATTACTGGAATTGATACAGCTGCCATAATTTCCTTGATCATTTTTGGATCTGACATTCTGCAAACATTACCTGATTTTCTCATATCAGCAGGAATCTTTTCTAATGCCATAACTGCACAAGCTCCAGCTTTCTCAGCGATTTTGGCTTGTTCAGCATTAACAACATCCATAATAACCCCTCCTTTTAACATTTGGGCTAACCCAGACTTAACTTTGAAATCAGACATTGTGTATATTTATTGCTATTTGCTGCTACTTGCTGCTTTACGGATTAAATAAAGAAGAAAAATCAAAGGTTTTCACTCTTAAAAGTAATTATCGAGTTTATAAATTTTCCACCCTGTTGATATATTTTTGAAAATTTACTGACGTTGGCAAATTTTGTGACTCGTATCGAAAAAATAAAAATCTTGCTCAAATTGTCAATTGTCACCGAACTGTATAATGCCGAGATTTACATAAGCAAATGATAATGATGAATACTAAGTGAGAGGTGAATATTAACAAATGAAAAAAAAAAAAAAAACTCCCCCTCCCCCTCAAAAAAATATTCCAGCGATGACATCCGATCCGCCGTAATGTAATATCGTTTATTTTTGTAAACTGTTTGGAGTCAAGAAACTTGACTCATTTCACGAAATTTTTCAATAGATTCTAGTGATCTTCTTCCTGTCTTTGATTGATAGTTGATCTTTAGTTAGTTTTTGTTGCTGCTAGATAATTTTTACATATGACCAGACAAATTATAGTAGGGGTATTGGCTTTACAAGGTGCCTTTATAGAACATATCCAATATTTCAATCAAGCAATAACTTTAGAAAGTTACAAGTATGATTTTAAGTTTATTGAAGTGAAAACTAAACCTCAATTAGACAGTTGTGATGGTTTAGTTATTCCTGGGGGTGAGTCTACTTCTATGAGTTTGATTGCTGAAAGAACAAATATGCTTGAACCATTAATGGAATTTGTGAAAACTAAACCTGTCTGGGGAACTTGTGCTGGATTAATTTTTTTAGCAAAATACTTGATTGGTGGTAAAGTTGATCAAAAATTATTAGGGGGAATCGATATTGAAGTTACTAGAAATGCTTTTGGTAGACAATTAGATTCTTTTGAAATCGATTTAGATTTTTCAAATTTTATTCCTAACTGTACCAATTTTAGTACATTTTTCATTCGAGCACCAGTTATAACTCTGATAAGTCCAAAATCCATAAGTGAGTCTTGCACCATTTCATCGAATGATTACATAAATCCTGATCCCGTGCAAGTTCTTTATACATTGTCTTACAAAGATAAAGATTTGATCGTGGCTGTCAAGCAAGGTTTAAAATTAGGGACTTCGTTCCATCCTGAATTATCCAATGGTGATGCTAGATTTCACAAATATTTCTTGGATGAATTTGTTATCAAATCGGTAGTTGAAAAATAATCTCAAATGATTATCCACATAAATAAAAATACTCTGATAGACTTGACTACTACATTGATGACAACTAGATTTTGGTCATACCTTATTGCAAAATGCATAATTTATTTACTATTCATTACACTGAGCCCCCTGAAAACTATACAGTTGATTACTTGGAGACATTGACATCCACAGTTTCCAATGTTGTTTCCGAAACAAAACTTCATTAGGTGATGAAGTTGTTTTAACTAAATGTTGATATCCTACATAGATGATATAGTAATGACACCCTAATTGATATAATCATCACACACGTATCCATTTCAAAATTATCCTGACTTTGTTTGTCAAAGTTTCCCCAGGTTTAGAAGTAAAATTTGTATTTTCTGTGTTTAGTTTGGTCTATCTCACCAAGTTTTAATCTAAGTTTACTGCCATTGGCAGTAAATTTTGGCACGCTGATCCTAATTTAATGGTGAAATCAACCGTCATTCACTGATATAGACTGTAATCTGTTTCTTGCTTCTCAATCAAGGTCTTTTAAACATCTCTTCTTACTTTAGAAGTAAAATCACTGGTCCTTGACTTGAGAATACTACGGCTTCCAATGGATTAACAATTTCTCACACCCTTCCACGGCGATGGTAACACCATTTTCCCCAGATTTGGCGGTACAACTACCACCACTTGGCCAAAATTTACTACGACTCGTAGTAAACCCTGAATGAGCTAACGATTTTTTTTTTTTTTTCTATATAGTTGATTTTACAACCAAACGAATTGGTTCATACAGTATATAGGTAATACTGTGGATCAATTCATTGGTACAATGCAACATGGACGAGGGCTCAATACTAAATCTTTGTCGAAACTAAGAACGTTGCAAGAGGACGAAGATTGCAACGATATTGATGATTTATCAAACATGTTCTCTAGTAGTATAAGAGTTAGTGATAAAGATGAATTGAAGTTCAATCATTCAATCACGGAAGCAGCAAACAATGCTGGAAAACATTTCATGAATCGAAACATCAGTACTACAATCACAATTGGTAGAAAAAATGATGATGATAAAGCGTACTTAGTTACCAATGAAGCTAACACTACTACAATTAATGATGTGAATGGTACAACTAATAATCGTCAAAATAATATTCAAAACATTCCCAGCTCCAATAATACCAATTCAGGACGACGAAATTCTCTAACTAAAGTTGATTCAAATACTACTGAAGACTCAAATGAAGTTTTATCTCTACCTATATGGTTTCATGAATTGAGTACTTCAGATCAAGATATTGTTATTTCAAATAAATCGATCACACTAAAAATCAATCAAATTTACGAGTTGGCACCCACTAATTCCAACAAAAAATTATATTTCGTTGTCAATTCAAGTAATCTAGCAGAGGAATTGAACCAAGATGATTCTAATACTTTATTGAAATCAATGAATTCTTCTAATTTTTCCATATCCCTATTATCAAATCCGTTTCAATCTTTACTAGATTTGGCTCCAAGATCTTTGATTACATTAAAGAGAGTTCTAGATATTAAATCAATTGAAATTGACTCAGTTGAAATCTTAATTAAAGATATAAATCTATCTCGAGATTCAATGTGGGATTTTTCGAGTACTTTAATTGGTACCACTATTTATGTCTCAAAAAGATTATCTTTTAATGGGTCAAGATCTGGAATTGTTAATTGCCTTTACAAAGATGGGAAAAAGATTTTTTCAGGTTATGTATCTGAAAATACCAAATTCATTTATCGATCAGAATCAGCAAAGTTAACAGTTTTGATTCAATTATCTCAGGAGATGTGGCATTTTGAAGAAAATGGTGAAATTATGTTTCATAAATTGGTTAACAGTTTATTTCCGAAAATCTTCAAACGCTGGCGTGATCACAATTCTCATCACTCTATTACAATTGTTCTATTTTCTTCTTTGGATTTGACTAATATCCCTTGGAGTAATTTAAGTCCAGGTGAAAGACCCAATAATCGAAGAGATTATTTCAGAACCGTTGTTGATCAAGTAAATATTTTACATTGGGAAAGAATAATGGCAAATTTAAGATTAGAGTTTGCCAATTTTAAAAGGGACATCTTATTGAATGTCTCAGATGGGTTTATGGAGGGTGCTTTATTACCTTCAGTAAAAGGGAATGTCCTTGAAGCCATTAATCTTGGTTTAAGCACGGCCGTAGATCGATTTAGAAACACAGATTTGAAACATTCATTGAACCACTTTATGCTAATTACTCCAGGTACCGGACTTTTTGATGTAGAGTATGATTTAATGCTAAAAACATCATTGAAAATCTCGCAAATGGAATGTGGGTTAGATATCATTTGCTTGAGTCAACCACCATTACATATAGTTCCATTATTCCGCTTTAATGTGGGCGGAAAGGTAAGCCATTGTGTACCGAATTGGTGTGATATTTCGTTTTATAGAGATCCAAATCAAACAACTAAACAATGGATTCCAAGATGCAAAATATATGAATTGCAGATGATGGGACTAATGGAAACGGATTTAAATGAAGCGACTATAGAAAGACTACAAGTTCAGAAAGTGCCAAACTTTATTGATGAAATGGATCAATATGATAAAAATGTTTTCCGACCTGTCAGTAGAGACGTTGAGCAACTTGAATCTACTCCAAAGCTGGAAACTCCAACTAAAACTGCATCATTGGCGTTAATTTTCACGGACAGGTCCAAGCTTCCTCCAGTTACTCCTAGTTTTGAAGTAACCACCACAACCACATCTGCTCTTGGTACTGTTTTTCAAAGTAATGACGTTTCTGCTCTTTCAAAGTTGTATAACATTAACAAAAATAATGAGGACAAACCTACTGGCTCATTATCAGTTAGAAGATATACTTCAAATTTATCTTTGGGACCAGGCGCTTTTAAGAATAACATGCCAAAGCAAACCAATACCACTGCTAAAGTTGAATCTAACACAGAAAAACCATCTCCTTTGAAAAAGAAGAACTCGTACAAGGATTCCAAACCTAAGAAAGTTAAAAAATCAATTAACCCTGAAAATAAGGACCCCCCAAAAAATCTTATGTGGGTGGAAATCAAAAACCCTTCGATGGAGGTAAGAAAGAATCTGTTGAATAATTTAATGTTCAGCAGATGGACCAACGTTTTCCCAAGAAAAGCTAAAAGAGGAATTATCAAATGGAAATCTTTTCAATCTCCTGCTGCATTGCCTATATCAACCCCAGTATTTCCTTCAACTCGTCAACTAGAGGCTAATTACACATTTCAAATTTACAATGTTATCTTGAATTATGAAAGCTTCTTAGAGTTGTCGACACCACATGAGTTGATGAGAGAAATGATTCGATTAAGATTATTACTTGGTTTTCAGATTTGTTATGGTGATCAAGTAAAAAAAGTTGAATCTGAGCGTATAACGACTGGAAGTGTTCAAAATTTACTGAGGTATTTACCCGAAAATACTTTTGGATCAAGAATTTATATGTGCTTGGATGATGAGATTCATAGAATATTTTCTGATTTTAATGGTAGTATTACAGTTCAATTATACCGTAAAATCCAACCAAAAGAAGTTGAAAATAAAATTAAATTGGGACAAACGAAACCTGAAACATATAGACCATTGATCAGGACAAGATATGCTGATGATTACTCCCCAGCGAAAGCAGATTTTCTCAACATGAAACCTCAAAAGTATAATTGGAATCAATTTGATCAATTTATTGCAGGTTATGATGATGCGATGCCAAATGATATAAAAAAGTTTCATAAAATGAAGTTTGTGGTCATGCCAGCTGACATTCCTAAGAATGCATATTTCGTAAATAATGAAAATTTAACGGATGAAGAAGTCAGAGTGGAGGGATTGAGAAAATTGATAGCATTAATTGAAAAGGGTTATTATACAAAAGACAAGAACAAAAAAAATAGAAAAAACGAAGAAGTATTACCTGAAATTTCTTTCTACACTGGTACTTTATATGATTTTTTGATTGAAGAATCTGAAACGTATGATATTAATGGGTCTTCATTAATGATATCTGAGAATACTAAGTTTAATAAAAACATCAAGCTAGAAGACTTAGCTACCGAATTACAAGGGCAGAGTGGGATCCGTATAGTGGATCGAGTTTGGCATTTCCGAAGACATTTACATTGTTTTGTTGGTACAGATTTGGTTGCGTGGTTGTTGGAGCGATTTGAAGACATTGATAATAGAGAGGAGGCTACATCTTATGGTCAGGAGTTATTTGATCGTGGTTTATTTAATCATGTTGAAGAGAGGCATGGTTTCTTGGATGGGCATTACTTTTATAAGTTCACTAAAGAGTACATTACTGAGAATTCAGCATGGTTTGCTAAGAAAAAACCTGATAAAAGTGCAGAGAAGACTTCAGACTCGAATCCGGGGACTCCTAATTATTCTAGAAATAACTCTGATGTTGACTCTACGAAATCTCCTCTCGTAGAATCGACTCAAGATTTACACAAAATTTCTTCAAATCTTTTGTTAAATGATACTTCGGATATTTCATCACAATCTGATTCATTAGGAAAGGTCAAGTACAAAAAGTTTATTTTGAGTAGATCTGTCAAATACGATGTCGATCCTCAACGTCTTTCTGCTCGTCCAGAAATTGTAACTGTTCATTACGACAAAGTTCATAATCCAGAACATTGTTATCATATAAGGTTACAATGGTTAAACACCACAACTAAATTCATTGATGAAACTATCATAAATTGGTCAAGACTCTGTGCTAGACATGGCTTGAAGTTGGTGGAAACTCCTTGGAATGAGCTATGTACTATTCCCGAATTGTATCCATTCCATTCATTTGTTGAAGTTAAATTAGCAATTAATCCTTGGTCTGAACCTCGACTTGTAGTCCAAAAGATCTTGCTGGAAAATCCTTTTTATTATCACTTTTATTTCTTGAAGAAAACGGACTTTTTACTTGATAATAGATCTACGGGATTGGTACTGAAACACAATATTGAAATAGAGTATAGTTGGGGTAAACCAATTTTCAAATACGCACAATTCATTCATAAATCAGGTATTTACATTGTTGAATTAAGAGAGAATGGAGACTTTTTCCTAGCACCTAACAATATTCATTTAATTCGACTTAGTGCATCACTTACTACCAGCACAGCTATAGATCAAGAAACTTTGAAATCTGAATCACTTGATTCACAAAGAGTAATGTTGAATTTTAGATCGGCGTGTCAAGATAAAGAATTTTTACAAGAAGTTTTCCGAGAAGCTAATGAAGTTTACAAGAAGACAATTGTTATCAATGGTTAATGTAAATAGATTAATATATTCATAAATATTTTTAAATTAAATCTACTAATTAGCGATTCTTTCTGCGATTTTGATGGCATCAGCTAAAACACCATGAGCGGTAACTTCGGCACCGGCACCAGCACCTTGAATGATTAAAGGATTTTGATATCTATCGGTTTTAATAGAAACAACATTATCACTTCCTTTTAAAGAAGCAAAAGGGTGGTCAAAGCCATATTTACCTATTTCAACTGAGACAGTGTTGGTGGTGAAATCTACTTTACCGACAAATCTCAAAACTTGATTATTTTGCAAAGCATCTTGCTTAACTTTTTCGATATCTTCATCATAGTTTGGTAATTTTTCCATGAATTCAGCAACTGATTCAACATTTTCTAAATCTTTTGGAATCAATGATTCTACTGGGAAGGAAGTTGGTGATTCAACATTGAAGCCCGAGATTCTAGCTAAAATTGTGACTTTTCTAGCAACATCTAAACCATTCAAGTCATCTCTTGGATCAGGTTCAGTGTATCCTAAGTCTTTGGCAATTTTGACAACATCAGAAAATTTAACCTTGGAATTAGAATCTGTAGTTGAAAATTCGTTGAAAATGTAAGATAAAGTTCCTGAAAAGATCCCTTCAATTTTTTCAACTTTATCACCAGTAGCAACCAAATCTTTCAAAGGACCAATAATTGGTAATCCTGCTCCAACAGTAGCTTCATGATATACTAAACCACCATTTGGTTTTTCACTATTGGCAAAAATTTGGTTCCAAATTGACAAATCTGATGAAAATGCCTTCTTATTTGGGGTAGCAATTGAAATACCTTGTTCAATAAATTTTGGATAATAGTTAGCAATAGTTTCATTCGAAGTGTTATCAATTAAAATCGTTGGTTTTGAAGCTGAAACTAAATACTTCGATAATTCAGGTAATGATAATACTGGTTTAGCTGAAGCTGTCTTGTAACTGCTCAAATCAACTGGTTTATAATCATTATCGTAGATGGCTTCCTTTGAAGATCTGGCCAAATACACAACATTATAATTGATAGCTGATTTCAAATTTTTTAATTGGTTGATGAAAGCTGATCCAACAACCCCGGATCCTATGATCGCTACGTTTACTGATCTTGTCATTATCTTCAATTGAATAGATTGAAAATTTATTATAAAACGTTGATGAAATATTCAACGCCGTCTCCGGCGCCAGGATACAGGAAACAGGTTCCAGAGATAGTACTAAAAAATGGTTGCAAAAAAATGTGGTTAACACCAGCAAATCAGTTAAATAATAAACGATATATACAAGATAACAATGATATTAAACCATAAATTGAAGTAGTTACTTGTTTTGCTGGAAAAATTTTTATGGGGATCAGTATCAACCCCATTTTTAATATAAGTAAAATTATTTAACGGTTGGGGCATAAGATTTAATTGAACTAGTTTTTGAAAATCCCATTCAATAGCGGTTTCTGTTTTCCAACACCAAAATATCCAGCCGTTTGTTTTGGAACTATATTGATCCAACTGAATTTCAATATATTTTCGATGATTTTTGATATCAAGTTTACTCCATTGACTGAAATTGTTAACATTGGAGCAATTTCCAATATAATCATTGGTGTAAGGCTGTTCTCCTTGATATCTAGAACCTAAACCTACTCCGTTTAACCATGGTGTACAATCGGTTAACGCAGCCGACCATTCTCCAACTATGGCAGGATGATGAGATAATTCTTGATGGATACCAGAACTAAACCCCGTAATACTAGAGATATGTTGAGAAATATTCATTTTTAAAGCTCCAGGATCAAAAATCTCATACCGATGATGATCAATCATGATATTATAGTATTGATTTTTGGTAGTATAATTTGAGACTGAATTATTAGACAAAAAATCATTCCAATAACCTAATGGTTGAAAAGCATCCAGAAATAAAATCAGAATATTTAAATTCATAATATTTCTAGAATCTAAATAGGTTTCATTGTAAAATGTTTTCACTTTATCCATATTTAAAAGTGGACCATTTGGTTCATTTAAAACTTCAATTCCGATTATTGTATCCCGATATAATTGAGCCATTTCCCCAGTGCCATAAATAGTATACAACTCATTCAATACATTATAAGTATGATTTACATACTTTGTGGAATTTAACCAACCCGGATAACCAATATTTCTGTAACCAGAATTATCAAACCCATTTTGAGATTTGGGAGCTCCATGTAAATCAAGTAAAACTTTCAAATCATATTTTTGGGCCCATTCAAGTGCTTTATCAAGATATTTCAAAGCTCCTTGAACGTAAGGATCATCAACCATTGGTTTAATTGACCAATATCCAATTGGAATTCTTACTAAATTTAATCCATAATTTTTCATATTCTGAAAATCAGTTTCATTATAAAAACTATCCCAATGATTAGTTAATCGATTCAAACATTCAGTTTTGCCTAACCTTTGACAATAATGATACTCATCTATTGGGATAGACTCATCAAATACTGCAAATAATGAAGGTGTAATGTATGGTTCAAGAACCTAGAGATATTAGTAAATAATTCAATTATGAACATGTAATACTTGCTATAGTATCACTAGAGGCAATAGTATCACTAGTTGTTTGGGTTTGACTAGTTTCTATTTATAATTATATTTCTATTTATTACATACTAACCATCCACCCAAGCTGACACCTCGATACTCAAATTGATTTATATCAAACGAAGGTTGAATAGTGACATTCTTGGGAAAATTGGTGGTGTTGACCCTAATAGTGGTGTTTTCTAGTGTTTTGTAATAGGGATCAGAGCTATAGCCAAGTGATAGGCCAATATATAGCAAAAGAACCCATAAAACCATCGCTTGCTGTTTGGATCTCATCACAACGGTTTTTTTTCTTCATTGGGTAATTCTACCACAATGTCAAAAATCTAATCAAAAAAACGGTTGCAATTAAACGGCGGTATCAGTAAAGCAGGAACAACAAGTGTACAATGATACAACTATGTGGTAATCCATGGAAATATTCACAATAAATGTAAACAAGAATTGAAGAAACCACAATCAAACTAGAAGTGACAATTGTAGAACAAACTAGAAATTGCAAGAACGATTGTACCAATGTGATTATCAGTATCATTAATCTAGTAGGAATTATGGAAGTAGGAGAAAATGGTAGGGGTTGAACTAGAACTTGGTACAAGTAGTTCTATCTACACAATGTTACAGATTTGATTGCAATGAATCGTAAATTCTTTAAAAAAACGTATATGTACATAGAGTCAAATAAAACCAATAATAGTAACACTTGTCATCTTACTATTGTATATACAAATATTAGTATATGACAAGTCATAGTACAAGAAGCGGAGCAAAATATTCAGATAAGTAGAAACATAGGACCATGAAAACCATAATAAAGTAGAAGAAGTCAACAAAAAAAAATCCCCAATAAACGAAACCTGGGAAAGTGTATTTCCAACAAGTAATCCTATTGCAAAAAGTGATAAGGTATGTGTCGAAGAATGGACTCATGAAAATTTCAATTTATAGACTTGTCATAATCATATTCAAGACAATCTAGGGTATGTTTTCATACCTCATAGTCAAGGCAGTCCTAAAAACTTTTTTTTTTTTTGGTTTGGTTTTTATAGGATTAGTTTGGTTAGAATTCCTCTTTAATTTTATGATTAAAATCAATTTTTTTTTGGTGAAGACTTAATTTTCCTTTTTTTTTTTTTGATAGTTTTTGATATTTTTTGGGTTCTACTGTTCTATAGTGTTTGTTTGCATTCGACTAACTTGTACTATTTGCTTAATCCAAATCTTCTTCAGCAGGTAATTTTTCTGGTTCACTGGTACCCATAATGTTTGTGATAGCAGCTGGAGGTTGAACAGCAATCATCATGACAATTACTTTATAAACATCTTCAGGTACTGATCTTTGATAAATTCCCAAAATATCGGTTGGATTAGGATATACCGCCAATGCTTTATAGAAGCATATAGCGGCATCAATTTTTGAACCTGGTTTTGCTTTAGCTGAAATTTGTTCACCTAAAGCAACTTGTTCCATAAAAAATTGTTCTTTTTGTTCTAAATCAGTAGGAATTGGATTTTTAGATAAATCTTCTAATAAAGCTTGTTTAACAACTTCTAATTCCAACTTATTAGATTCAGTTTCTGCTTTTTTACTTTGCTTTTTTTGTTGTATTGATCTTTTTTTCAAAGCTTTTCTAAATTCTGGAGATGATCTTCGTTTATAATCAAAATAAATGGCATACCCCAAAACTGCTCCTCCAATAAGCGACGTAATCGTTAATACTTTACCCATATTACTCCTATTTCCTCGTTCTATATCCCAATCTTTTTATATTTCATCATTTTTATTCAACTTGCCGATGAACTCAACGAAAGAAAAAAAAAACCCATCACGTGACTCTGTCAAACACCAATGAAAAACAGTTGAAAGAGATTTCCAATAAAGCAAACGGGAGAGAATCAAGATTAATGATGGTAGAACAAGAGATAAGTGGTGATATTGGGAGAGTGTATCCAGACTCTACTAATAAATGGCCTACGCCTTTTAAAAATGTGTTTAGTTCCAGTGCTTATCCTGAATTTACTCCTATAGATACTAAGAAACAAACGACTCAAGTATTTAAATTTGGATTTTATACAACTGTGGGAGCTTATGCTTGGTTATATTTATGGAAGAGAACAACTTTTAAGTTGGAATTACCTTTAACTGTGGTTGGATTTGTTACTACTGCAGTTGCAACTAAAGGGATAATCACAAATTTAAGAGAAACTAATGATGCTTGGAATACTTTTTGGGCTGTTGGTTTAGGTAATGTGGCAGTATTATCAATGGGTTTCAAAAATATGCCTCCTAGACATAAGATTATGACCGGGATAACTGGGGCTGCCGTTACTGCCGTGGTGGATGCTATTGTTCATGCTCAATCGAATTCGTCTGCTGGTAAAGATACTAAGTATGAACAAGCCAATACTGGGGTTGAATTACCTCAACAAGGTTTTTGGGATGTATGGAAAAGAAGACCTTTATCTCAAACCGTGGAAATGCTCGGTGAAGGAAGAGGAATCTTCAAACCTTAAATTTGGATATTGTTGGCTATTTCAAGAGCTTGGTCTCTTTTTGATTAACAAATTTTCATTATCATTATCATTGTCAATGAAAATACCAATGAAATCATAGATTAACCAGTTCATTCCCGGCTTTATTTCAAATCACATCTTATTACAACGCATTCATAAATTTTATATTATTCTAAATGTAAAAAAAAATTTGAAAAAAATTTCAATATTATGTACAAGTGTAGAGAAAACCACCGGTTATAATCATCAAAAACCATCAAAAACCATCAAAAACCATCAAAAATCATCAACAACCATCAAAAATCAAGAACAACCATGAACAATTATCTAATATTTATTCATCATTTTTCGTTTATCTAATATAATCTGATTCTCCATGATTCATGCATTATATCAAACAATTTATTAGCTGTTAGTATCTTAAAGTTAGTTGTTTATTCACTACACAATCACATTGCTCTATTAAGTTTGACATTTGTGACAAATAATAATATAAAATAAAACAAAATAAAACTATTTACAGATTACACAATAAAAATTCAATCAACCATTCTCTCTGTTAATATCAAAACTTACCATTCGCATATAAATATCAAACCTACGACTTTAAGTATCCTAATTTTTCTCATATAGCTAATATACCTTCGATTTGAAGTTTCTGGTCTCTCTCATATAACTAAAATCAAAACCTTCTATTTCAAGTTTCTCAATCTTTAAAATATGCTACTACCAAAACTTTCCATTTGAACTTTCTCGTATATAAAATCATATTCCAATTAACAAATCAAACAAATTACCCACTCTTTCACCTCATTCAATTAACATAATTTATAAGGATAATCTAAAGTTTTATATTTTTTCAATTTCCATAATTTCTTCTTCTTTTTAGTTGTAACATGTTCAGCAAATACTTCATCACAATATTTCGATTTCCAAGCTTTAATAAATTGAGGATCCCACAATTCACTGGCAATACCTAAATCCTTGCAACATCTCATTAAAGCATTTGATTTGCATCCCTCTAAAGCAGTGGTGATTTTTTCTTGTCCACCAAAATAATCTTGTTCACCTCTAGCTACCGAAACTAACCTTCCATGACAAATTAAACCGTATTCTCGACTAATTTGTTTTGGGGTGATAAAACTTTCAGTTCTTGGAGCTAAACCCCAACCTCCGGGACCAAAAGCTCTATTCAAGATTCTTCTATATTTGATTTCTGGTAAATACAATAATCCATCTGGCTTAATTTCGATATCTTCGTTAGCAAGTGGAGCCAATAATATATTAGCTACTTCCGATGAAAATGGAGTTGAACCTAATCCATGGAATGAATCAGACCAATCGATATGACCGGACGAATTCACAGGATTCGATGTTATAGGAGCATCATGAAAACTTAAATTGACAGGTACTTCAGATGATTCTTCGATTGAATCAGAATATCCAATTTCCCCATTGCTAGAATTGGTGGGTTTGGTTACTACCGTTTTGCTAGTACTATTACTGCTGCTAGCACTGCCAGCTCTTGTGTAGACAGGCGAGACAGCATATCCTCTTAGGATTGCCCTTGCTAATCCCGGATTCAATGATTTATTAGTTAATTTCCACATGGTAGTCAACAATAACAAATGGTTATCAATTTTTGCCATTTTGGTGTCAGATGAGAATTGAAAGCAAGATCTCAAAAATGATAATTTCGATTTTACCAAAATTTTTCATTGACCTTTGGTTTCAGCTACAAATCTATTCTATATTGATTACTGGCTTTATATCAATTGGTTGCAACCATATGGAAACACCCACCCCCCATAAAAAAAAAAAAAAAAGGTTAGACCAATAGCTAACATGGAATGAGTATTACTATCAACTATGAAGTTGAAGAGTAAATTAAAATAAATCCAATTCATCTTAGTGAATATTTAAATACAGAAAATCCATAATTCAATCAAGAGAGAAGTCCATAAGGTGTGATTTTTTGTCAACGAATTTAAGTAGAACTTGCATTAATTTTACATTAAATGACCACCAAAAACTTTTCATCAATACCATTACCCTTGTCAGTTGAAGACATGATTCAATTGGATTTTCTTATTATTGATAATGTTCTAATAATGAATTTATTGTAGTAAATGAAAGTTGAATTGATTTTTTTTACGGTTTGCAATTCTATACAATTATTGCAAACTTTTTACCACATTTGCAAAATCACTATAGTCAAGACAAAAGGCTCACTAAATATAAAAGATATTGAGGTAAGTGTAGGTATAAATACAAAAGCAAAGTAACAAGCTTAATACCATAATGTAAACGTATACCCCAGATAAAGACACTGTTCCTGGAATTGAGTTAACTAACTCATTGTATTTTGATTTCGTTATGGTGTTCGACTCTGCGCCTTGAAAAACATTAGAAGATGTCATTTACGAGAGATAGAAAAGGAACTCAAGATTCAATTACGACGCCAGCAATAAACAAGACAGATCCCTGCTTGAGATTTTGACCTGAGTAGACTTCAATTGTAAACTTTCTCAGAAATAAATTGATGGAAACATAATACATAGGAATAGTCATATATTTGTTTACTAGTATTATAAACTAAAGGGTTATAGTTATAGGTACTAACAAGTGCAATGGGGTTGCTAATTTTTGCTATTAATCTTGCGCTTATCAACTATAAAATATGTCAAATTGACATTGAATAAAGTTTGATTGATATATTAACATTGATTAATGTTTTATTGATATATTGTATTTTACTAATCTCACTGTATTAACTTCAATTGATTACTATGAAAGAGTTTACCTATAAAAATATCATTAGTAGGCTAGTAGCCTACTAATGATATTTTTACGGTTCTTAATCAATTAAGTTGATCTTGAATTATTATCCCACATACTCTCGCTAATGCATTGTTGATTCTTTTAGTTTATCTCGTTATTTCAACATATTTTGTTTGTTTCCTATTATTTCTTATTTTGTGCTTCTCTTGTTTCTCTACTACATCTTGATTAGAGTGACTTTTATTAAACTAAATACAAAGATGTGTAGAATAAGAATAAATAATCTCGATTTGGGAAGCAAATTAGTAAACAGACTAGACATTTTTTACTTGGTAACCAATTAAAGACGTTTGCTCCCAACAATTTGTTAAAGGGGTTTCACTAAGTCAGGGAATCAACCTGGGGCCTGGAGTCCAGTTTGGTTTTTTTTTTTTCATTTTTATTATTTTTGATTGATTATTTTTCATTATTCTTATACTAGTACTTGAATATCACATACAAAGCATGAATAATACCAGGAATATACCCTAAACAAGTTAACAAAATGTTCAACAATAATTGACTAGTGCAACCAACTTCAGCGAAAACTCCAATTGGTGGTAACAAAATCGCTAAAATAATTTTAAATATATCAGAACAAGTAAATGCCATTTTTAGATAATCAATGAAGAAAGTATTTAAGAAAGTTTTTAAGAAAGAATTTGTTTGATTATTGTTGACTATTTATACAATTTCAGTAACAGCAACTTAAAATTTCATAGTAACAATGACCTTGACAAACTATGCAGGGTTACAAATAATAATATTTTACTTTAGTGTAAATAAGCATTAGGTGGATAAGGCGACATTGTCACTAACCCCCAAATCATGACAATAAGCTTTAAGCTAAACCATACATAGATCAATAACTAATTGCCCCCAGAGATAAGGATTTATAAACTACAATAACCAAAACTGGCTTAAATACAACCAAAAGAAATGAACAAACAAAAACAATAAAAATAAGGGATGAACCATTTTTGCCGGAACCTGATGGGGAATATAGGAAGTAAGTTCTAATTATTTATATAATTGCTATTACCAGAAAAAGAAAAAAAAAAAAAAAAAAAAAAAAAAATTAGACTAAATCAATTACTCAACAGTGATACTAATTGTGTAATACATTGTGTAATACATTGTGTAATACATTGTGTCATCAATATGTTTATATTAAATAGTCAGCATATTTTATATTAAGTTTTCCCTTTTTATTTTTTTTTTGTATTTCTGATTCTTGTTGTTGTTATTCTTCTCTTTGATTTGTTCCTTGCTTAGCCGTGGCCTGTCATTACGCATTAGCAATCTGGTTTAGCAAGGCGCTGTTACAGATAGTGGTAATTAGTGAATGACTAAGCATACTTATCTGAGTTCCGTTGGAGACTCAACCACTATAGCACATGATTAAACATACACTTTAGGAAAGTCGTAGTAATAGTAATAGTAGTAATAGTAATAGTAGTAATAGTAGTAGTAATAGTAATAGTAATAGTAATAGTAATAGTAGTAATAGTAATAGTAATAGTAATAGTAATAGTAATAGTAATAGTAATAGTAATAGTAATAGTAATAGTAATAGTAATAG